>CAUYTI010070218.1:0-26624 GCA_963575145.1 Galago senegalensis
TTTTTTGAGACAGAGCCTCAAGCTGTCCCCCTGGGTAGAGTGCTGTGGCATTACAGCTCACAGCAACCTCCAACTCCTGGGCTCAAGCGAGTCTCCTGCCTCCGCCTCCCAAGTAGCTGGAACCACAGGCGCCCGCCACAATGCCCGGCTATTTTTTGGTTGCAGCCGTCATTGCTGTTTGGCGGGTCCGGGCTGGGGATTCAAACCCGCCACCTTAGGTGTACGTGGCTGGCGCCTTAGCCGGTTGAGCTATAGGCACCGAGCCGAGAACACTATGTTGAGTGAAATAAGCCAAGCACAAAAGACAAATTTTGCATGTTCTCTCTTACTATGTGGGAGCTGAATATTAAAAACAATTTATCTTGTGGAGACAGACAATGTAGAATGATGATTAGTTACCAGAGGCTGGAAAGAGTAGCAGGGAGTGGAGCATAAAGCAGAAATGGTTAATGGGTGTAAAAATAGTTAGATAGTTATACAGAATGAACACTATTTGATAGCATAACAAAATGACTATAATTGACAATGGGTTTAGTACATTTTAAAGTAACTAAAAGAGTAGAATTGGAATGTTCCTAGTGATAAATGCCTGAGGTCATGGATATCCCAATTACCCTGATTGGATTAATTCACATTGAACACCATGCCTATATCAAAACATCACGTGTATCCTATAAAGATATATAACTATTATATACCCATAATAATTAAATTTAAAAAAATTTTAAATTAGTGGACTTGGCGCCTGTAGCTCAGTGGTTGGGGCACTGGCCACATGCACTGGGGCTGGTGGGTTCAAACCTGTCTGGGGCCTGCTGGACAACAATAACAACAATAACAAAAAAATAGCCAAGCGTCGTGGCAGGTGCCTATAGTCCCAGCTACTCAGGAGGCTGAGGCAAGAGAATCACTCAAGTCCAAGAGTTTGAGGTTGCTGTGAGCTGTAGCATCATAGCACTCTACCAAGGGTGAGGTAGTGAGACTCTGTCTTAAAAAAAAAATTTTTTTTTTTTGCAGTTTATTTATTTATTGGCTGGGGTCAGTTTTGAACCTACCACCTCCAGTACATGGGGCCAGCGTCCTACTCCTTTGAGCCACAGGTGCTGCCTCCCCCCCAATTTTTTTTTTAATTAGTGATAAGAGTACCATTGCTTTACATGTCTGTCTTCAGTCTATCACAATATCTGGAAAACTCTACCATACACTTGTGAGAAAAATGCAAATAGCACATCAGTATTATTATGAAAAGGGTCTCATGCAGCCCCAGTCCACACTTTGAGCACAATTCATCTAGTCACAGTTTACACACAAAAAATGTTTAGATACCCACTTTCTCAGAGTCTCTCTCCTACCCTTTTACAGCCAGGTGACTTTGTCAGCCCATAGCAAAGGAGAGGCTCTGATTTCTAGGTTGCCAGTAGAGAGCAAAAGTAAGCCATGAGACAGAAGGATAGGTGAAAGCCTATATATTAAACTGTGGGGCCCTTGGGCCCTGTGCAGAAGAGTTCACAAAGTAGCCCTGAGACTGCTACCCTTGAAGTCCTGCTTGCAAGCCTGGCTCATGGCTAATGCCTCCGAACTTTTATTTCAGGAAGGTTCCCACCATTCCCTAACTGATAAGAGTGGCTCACTGTGCCTAAACATTATCTGTATAATGTGGTTTAGGCTGAATATCTGCTTTCCTTCTAGGAGTCTGGAATCTTGGAACATGCTAGGCTGAGAATGCCTGTGTGATCAGCCTCCAACAAAAACCTGGGGCACTGAGCCTCTAATGAGATAATACTTTACATGTACAATCATAACTATTAAGCACAGTCTCTATAACTCCACTGAAAGAGGACTCTTGGAAGCTTGCACCTGGTTTCCTCCTGACTCCACTCCATGCACCTTTTTCCTTTGCCCATCTTGCTGTATATCCTTTTCTTGTTATACAAAGTAGTTATGAACACAGCTATATGCTGAGTCCTGTAAGTCCTTCCAGTGAATCATTCAATCAGGCTGCTATGAAAAGAAGCAATCAGAGAACAAGAGAAAGCTCTACAAAATTAAAAATCTGATGACCCAGATAAAATAATGAATACAGGGCTAAAAGGGTTGAAAAAATGTCCAGAGAAGCTGAAAAACATGAAGAGAGATGAAAATATGAGAGACGAAAAAAAAAATTAAGGGATTGATCCAGGTGGTCCAAAATTCAACTAAATAAAAGGAAAAGAGAATAAATGGAAAAGAGGAAATTACCAAGATAAATTTCACTATTTCACCACCCAAAGACAAGTTGGTGAGTCCTCATTGAAAGGACCCACCAAGTGCAAAGCACAATGAGTGAAAAACAGAATCACAACAAGGACAAACAACAATAAAATTTCAGACCACCAAAGAGAAGATACTAAAAAGCTTTCAGGGGTTCAGAGCCTATAGCTCAAGCGGCTAGGGCGCCAGCCATATACACCAGAGCTGGCGGGTTCGAATCCAGCCTAGGCCTGCCAAACAACAATTACAATCCAACCCAAAAAAAGCTGGGTGTTGTGGGCACCTGTAGTCCTACCTACTTGGGAGGCTCAGGCAAGAGAATTGCTTAAGCCCAAGAGTTGGAGGTGGCTGTGAGCTGTGACACACAGCACTGTACCCAGGGTGACAGCTTGACTCTCTCTCAAAAAATAAAAATAAAAAGCTTTCAGAAAGTTCCTATATAGAAAGGAACAGGAAACGTAATGATATCAGATTCCTTAATAGCTATACTGACAGCAGCAACACTAGAATCAAACCTTCACAATTCTATGGAAAAACCTGGACTATATACTCAGCCAAATCATAAGCATGTATAAAGACAGAATGAAGATTTTTTTTTTTTTTTGAGACAGAGCCTCAAGCTGTCGCCCTGGGTAAAGTGCTGTGATGCCACAGCAACCTCCATCTCCAGGGTTCAAGCAATTCTCCTGTCTCCACCTCCCAAGTAGCTGGGACTACAGGCGCCTGCCACAACACCCGACTGTTTTCTGGTTGCAGCCGTCATTGTTTTGCGGGCTTGGGCTGGATTTGAACCCTCCAGCTCAGTTGTATGTGGTTGGTGCCTTAGCCACTTGAGCCACAGGTGCTGAGTCAAATAAAGATATTTTTAAGACATGCAAGGACTCAGAAAATTTATCTTAGAAAGCAACTGGACTGGGCGGCGCCTGTGGCTCAAAGGAGTAGGGCGCCAGCTCCATATGCTGGAGGTGGCGGGTTCAAACCCAGCCCCAACCAAAAACTGCAAAAAAAAAGAAAGCAACTGGACTAAGTGCTTCAGCAACATGAGTAAACCAAACCAGCTTTTGGATAATAATATAAAGAGGATCAAAACCAGGGGAGAGGTTAGATAACAGAGGAGCAAAACCAGGAGAGAGGTTAGATAACAGAGAATCAAAACCAGGGGAGAGGTTAGATAACAGAGGATCAAAACCAGGAGAAAGGTGAGGAAAATCCCAGGACAATAGCTATCCACTAAACCTAGACAACTGTATCTTCTAGTCCTTCTATTAAGAATTCCCTTTTAACAATCATATTTTTATTTTCATATATCTCTTTCTTGTTCTTTGATGGTTTCTTTCCATCATATGTAGTTCTTGTCATATAGGTGCAATTTTTCTTTATTACCTTTTTAAAGATAGTAATATTTAGGTTTGTTGCTAACCTAGAACCAGACCAGATTAGAGTATGAAGAATGGGAGCTAAATGAAGGAAGTTTTAAGAAAAAAATGAAACTTATAGGTCCTTACTTTTTTTTCCTTTGAGACACAGTCTTACTCTGTCACCCTTGGTAGAGTACCATAGCATAAGCTTAGCTCACTGCAACCTCAAACTCCTGGACTCAAGTGATCCTCCTACCTGAGCCTCCCAAGTAGCTGGGACTACCAGTATGTGCCACCACGCCAGGCTGATTTATATATATATATATATTTTTTTTTTTTTTTTGAGATAGAGTCTCACTATGTCACCCTTAGTAGAGTGCTGTGGTGTCACAGTTCACAGCAACCTCAAACTCTTAGGCTTAAGCAATTCTCTTGCCTGAGCCTCCCAAGTAGCTGGGACTACAGGCACCTGCCACGACGCCTGGCTATTTTGTTGTTGTTGCAGTTGTCATTGTTGTTTAGCTGGCCCAGGATGGGTTCAAACCCGCCAGCCTTGGTGCATATGGGTGGCACCATAACCACTATCTACAGGAGCCGGAGCCTAATTTTTCCATTTTTATTTTTTTTAGAGATAAGAGTCTTGCTTTGTCGCCCTCAGTAGTGTGCAATGGTGTCACAACTCATAGCAACCTCCAACTCTTGGGCTTAGGCAATTCTCTTGCCTGAGCCTCCCAAGTAGCTGGGACTACAGGCGCCTGCCACAATGCCCAGGTATTTTTTTGTTGCAATTTGTCCGGGCCAGTTTTGAGCCCGCCAATCTCAGTATATGGGGCCAGCATCCTACTCACTTAACCACAGGTGCCACCCATAATTTTCTATTTTTAGTAGAGACAGTGTCTAGCTCTTGCTTAGACTGGTCTCGACCTCCTGCCTCAAGCATTCCTCCCTCCTCAGCCTCCCTAGAGTGCTAGGATTATAGGTGTGAGCCCAGATCCTTACATTTTTTGAGCCATTTCAAAACACTGCACCATGTGGAAAAAATTAACCACGGATGATAGAAAATTAGGTAAATTAGTCTACATTTGGCTCAAAGGCTTATCATGTCATAATAATAATATAAAACCCAAATACTGGGCTTGGTGCCTGTAGCTCAAGCGGCTAAGGCACCAGCCATATACATCAGAGCTAGCAGGTTGGAATCCAGCCCCAGCCTGCCTAACAACAATGACAACTACAACCAAAAAATAGCCAGGTGTTGTGGTGGGCACCTGTAGTCCCAGCTACTTGGGAGGCTGAGGCAAGAGAATCGCTTAAGCCCAGGAGTTGGAGGTTGCTGTGAGCTGTGATTCCACAGCACTCTATTCATGGCAACAGCTTGAGGCTCTGTCTCAAAAAAAAAAAAAAAATTCTGATTTAACCAAATGTTGAGATAGACTCTGACCCAGGAGAATGGAAGAAGTGGATGTAGAATAAAGAGTCAAATCCTTGCTTTACGTTATCAATTCTTGCTTATCAAAAAAAGTGCACAAATAATATCTAAATAATTTGGGTCAAGAGTGATCATAAAGTATACAGTATACTTTTTAGAGGTAAATACTAGACAAGAAAGTAAAAAGAGTTCAAAGTAGGTGCCCAGAGGAAGAGAAACAAGAAATGAGAGAAACAAGGAATAAGGAGAATCTCAAGAGTCTCAAATTTTTGTGGTAGATTTTCAAGAACTGTTTTATATGTTCATCCAGGTACATGGATTACTTTGATTTTAAATTTTTAAAAATAATTTAGTGATTAATTAGACTGGAAGTTTTGTTTTTTTTTTTAAGAGACAGAGTCTCAGTTTGCCACCCTTGGTAGAGTGCCATGGCATCACAGCTGACAGCAACCTCCAGCTCTTGGGCTTAGGCGATTCTCTTGCCTCAGCCTCCCAAGTAGCTGGGACTATAGGTGCCTGCCACAGTGCCTGGCTATTTTTTGTTGCAGTTTGGCCCAGACCAGGTTTGAACCCGCCACCCTTGGTATATGGGGCCAGCACCCTACTCACTGAGCCACAGGCGCCACCCTACACTAGAAGGGTCACCTTACACCTTACCTCATGCCTAAGCACTCTAAATGATTTCTACTTTACACGGCAAGAGTGTTATACTCAATACTTCAATTATGAAGAAAACTCTTCCTTTAATTCTTTTCTGCAATGTTATGACCAATGTCTATCTAATTTTCTTAATTTCTCTTCCTATGCTAATTATTTTTTAGAAAAAAATACTTTTATTGAGGATGCTCTCCCTATATTCATAAGAAAAGATCTCTCTGGGCAGCGCCTGTGGCTCAGTGAGTCAGGCGCCTGCCGCATATACTGAGAGTGGTGGGTTGAACCCGGCCCCAGCCAAACTGCAACAAAAAATAGCTGGGTGTTGTGGCGGGCACCTGTAGTCCCAGCTCCTTGGGAGGCTGGGGCAAGAGAATCACCTAAGGCCAGGAGTTGGAGGTTGCTGTAAGCTGTAACGCCACGGCACTCCACAGAGGGCAATAAAGTGAGACTCTGTCTCTAAAACAAAAGAAAAGATCTCTCAGATATTTTGTCAAATGGAAGCAGCAGTAGCAGAAAACTGAAAATACATATAAGAAGAGGAAAATGTAAATCTGTTTTCACTTGTATATGTGTAAAATATCTTGGAAAGTTAAGCAATAGATTAGTAATAATGATTACCCAGAGTAGGTGAATTAGAGGAATCAATTAAAAAGAGGAGAACAAGGAAAAGAGAAAGACTTTACATTGTATACCTTGTTTTTTACTTTTTGATCTTTAACCCTGTGAAATTGTTGCCTATCCAAATAATTTTTTAAAATACCTGTAAGTCATATGTAGATACAAAATTCAAATATAATTATTTTCAAAAATTTGGAAAATACTGACAATAAAGAAAACAACGCCCCAAAGCTCCCACCTGCCCACAGGCAGGAGAAATGACAGAGAATACTTTGCTGATTTGATCTATGAGACCTCAACTACCCAAGCGAATTTTGGTACAAAATATGAGCCACCTCAAATTGCAAATTTTTGCACGTTTAAGTCAAAAACAGAGGCTCAACCCTTGATACCAAAACCACAGCCCAACTCCTATATGAATGTTGCAAGGAAAATGTTTCAGAGACAAGGAAAAAAAATTATCTAAGGCATTTCACTGAGAGATGACAAATATATTCTCAAAGCCTTCCAATTTAATGCCATTAAAAAAATCAAAACATTTAACATTTATGGTCATAATATTCAAAAAGTTACTAAAGCATCTTATCATCATGTCCAACCATTTCCATAATAGTTTCTGATAATCCTGACACTTCAATGGAGAAAAATTTAAATTTTAAAACAATCTCTAAGGCCTTCAACCCACTCATTCCCCCAAACTGCATATCTGACACTAATAACACCATTTCAGATTTGGAACCTGGGTATACAGTTGTGAGTGAAAGCAAGACTAAGCAAACTGGGAGAAAAATAATCCTTCAAAATTAATTGGAAGCATTACTTATGTTTTTTTTATTTTTCTGTATTTTGCAAAATTTCTTTAATGAAAGATGGTGTAGTACCATAAAAGAGAGCCCAAAATATATTATTTAGGAAACAAAAGTGTCAATGTTGTATTCAAATATTACCCCAACATGGAAAATTATTTTGAATGAGAAACAGCCTACAATTCTACAAATCATCATAAACATAATGTACTTTAAGGAAAAAAAAAATCTCCAACCAATTCATTAAACCATTCTATTTTCACAGACCAGTGGTGGTAAACTTTCCTTGCCACCACAATGTCCCCAGAGGCAAAAGTAAAAAAATAGATTTTATAGTGTCCCTTCCTAAAATACTCTTAATAAGAAGACACTAAGAACCCTGACATTTAGGGACTGCAAAATGACACCCAAATCCTTTAGGTTTATGTAAAAGATTTACAGAAAGGATAAATTATAGGTGCTTTTTGATTTTACAAGAGAATTCAGAATAGCACTAGCAATTTTAAGGGATGCATTTAGAGTACTTAAGCTTTAACCTAAATACTGAATAAAATACAGGAGCATTTGTACTTTCCAACCCTCTAGTAAGAATAATTACTTTATTCTACAATCCCCCAATATGTCCTCATTTTTTACAAAATCCATAATCTTTCGACCTCAGAAGGCAGTAGATAATCACAGCACCTTTTTCTCAAGCCAGCAATCCTTTCCCCTATCCTTATGAGCTAAGAAATAGGCACTCCTGGGGATGGGTAAATTCACAGCTTCTGGATAACGGTGCACACGGTGTGGGGGGCACACTTATAACCTTGACTCATTTTGTGCAAAAAACAATGTAAACAAAACACGTGTACCCCCCAATATTCTGAAGAAAAAAGAAAGAAAGAAAGAAATAGGCACTCCTTTTCCAAACTAACCCAAGGGCCTGGAAAAGAGCAAAGCAATGTCACCAGAATTTGGACCTGGAAACCAGCGCCAAGACAGATGACATAACACCAGAGTGTTCCCCTTCTGCAAATGTCTACCATTCTGTCACTTCTGGCACCCATCAACTCATATACACCTCACAAAGATTAGGAGAGTGCCGGTGTTCGGTTGCATTAAAAGCAATTCTCTTAATTATTCTACTTTATCCGGAGGACAGAAGAGAGACTCAGGCCGGAAGGGTGAAAACAGCTGATGCGGCTCTGAAGTGCCCCCAGACTGGGACGTGAGCAGTGTTCCTTGTGATTCTTGGAACGTTTAAACCGCTGCAATAAACAGCCAGGCCAGCAGGGCAGACTCTAGCGCCCTGGGGGACAACCTGAGGCCGCGTTCGAGTGTGGCTGACTGTCCTCCGCTAAGGAGGGAATGGGGGCTGTGTGGGTGTGAGCTGGGGAAGCTGGGGCTGGGGATAGCTGGGGGGTGGGGGTGGGGTGGGGAGATGCTATTCTCACCATTCCAAGATATGGAACTTGGGTATGCAGCTTTGGGTGAAAGCATGCCTAAGTAAAGTGAAAAAGTAAAAATAATCTTCAAAAATTGATAACTCAAAACACTGTGTATAGCTACTTTTTTTATTCTTCTGTACTCTTGAGAAATTTAATGAAACAAAAACTATTACTGTAAAATAAAAAAGCTCAAAAGTTACTATTTAGGGAGAAAAAGAGTCAATGTTGCATTGAGATGACTACCCTGACACCAAAAAACTATTTTTGGATGAGCCAGAGTATATTATGCAATTCTACAATGTAATTTCTTTTTACAAGCGCTATCTTCAAAAAGAGCTCGAGCTCATTGGAGCTAGTTAACTGACACAGAAGCTATGATGCGACCCCTCAACTCCCCTTTCCAAAATATCCTGCAGTGTGGTCTCCCAAGACCGAACCGATCCCGACTCGCAGGAAGCTTTGCCCCGACTGCGGGGAACTGAGCATATAATAAGTGCCCCAGAAAGAGCCGGCCCCGCTTTTGCGTTTCGCAGCTCTTTGCTAACCGCCTGGCACACCCGCACATGAAACTTGTTAAGTGCTAAAGACAGGCAGTCCGAGGAGGGCCAGTCAGGCACCAGGTAGAATTTGGACCCGATCATCCGGATCCTGAGGACCTCGCCAGCCCGCCCCTTCCTGCCCACCCACGGCCAGCTGCCCCGAACACCAGCAAGGGTGGGGAGCACGAGGGCAAAGGAAGAGCTCACCGCTTCAGTGGGTCCGAAACCCGCGGCGCCGCTGCTGTCGCCGAGACTGGGCTGGGCGCAGTGGCCCGGGCTACCGCCGGGGTAGTAGTCCCCCCAGGAACGCGGTGCCCGGGCATCGCCAAAGGCGCGCGCAGCACCCGCGCGCCTCCCGGCGCCTCAGGCACACCCGCACACCGCCCCTTGGACCCCAGGGCGCAGGGCTTTGCGCGACAGGGCCCGCCCACCCCCGAGGTCAGCCAGTGGGAGCGGAGCGCGGGAAGCGGAGGCGGGGCGCAACGCGGGCCGCCCACCTGGCTCTGCAGTTGAGAGCTGCCGCAGGCTCCGCGGTGCTTCTAGCTCCGCTGGCCGGGAGCTGTCCATGTAGTGCAAGCAAGTTCCTCAAATAAAAGATCTGTGAAGTCTAAGACCTTCGGGACACACTTCTGATTTTGCGAGGCCTTTCTCTCCTTTTTTAGACAAATATTTTTTCGTTCTCTGTTTACAGAACACCGATTGAGGGCCAGCCGCAGTGCTTGGAGACACAAGGGAATAAGAAACAATCCGTATCTCGGAGCATCTCCCAGTCAATCCGATGGATGAGCAGATATGGCAACAGGTCAGTAAGGCGCATTCCTATATTAACAGTCATGTGACATGAGCAGGGGCGCGAGGTGTGGCCAGAGGTGATTAAAAAGGCTTGTTACTCTGGAATTCCGGTGGCCATGATTCACGGTGAACAATCCATATGCCATTTTCTTTTCCTATTTATTTATTTATTTTAGAGACAACTAGGTAATATATGTGACATGGTTAAAAATTTCAATTGCATCAAAAATATGTTTAGTGAAAAGAAAGTTCCATCCTCCAGGACCCCACTTTTTCTTTCTTCTTAGGCTATCGCTGTTAACAAATTTCTTACAAATGCTTTCAAAGACATTATTGTAGTTAAAGAAAATTATGTATTTGTACAACATATACACGTTCCTCCTCAAATTACACACACACACACACACACACGAATGTGTGTACTCTGTACATTCTTTTGCCAATTTGTTGAATGCTGGATTGTAAGGTAGGGAATTTAAAAATTCTCATATACAGGGTGGTCCATAAAGTTCATGTGCCATTTAAAATAGTGTGCAATGTACATGAACTTTATGGCCACCCCGTATGTTGCCAAATTGCTCTCCATACCGTTTGTTTCAGTTTTTGCTCCCACAGCAATTTATCTGGGTTCCTGTTTCAATACATCTCTCTATATAGCATGTTATCTAACTTAATTTTTTTTTCTTTTTTTGCAATTTTTGACCGGGGCCAGGTTTGAACCAACCACCTCTGGTATATGGACTGGCGCCCTACTCCTTTGAGCCACAGGCACCACCCATCTGACTTAATTTTTAAATTTTCTTTTCTGTGAACTATCTTCTCATCTTTGCCCATTTTTCTTTTCATTTGTTTGTCTTTTACAAAATTGTAGAATACTGTGTATACACATAGATAATAAATCTATAAATGTATGAAATAATGAAATTAGTCCATTGTGAATAAGTTGTGTGTCTTTACAAAGTTGTGTGTTCTTAGGCTGTTTACAGTATTTTTTGCAATTAGTTATTTTTTATTTTCTTATAATCACTTTTTTTTCTATTTTATTATTATTATTTTTATTCTTGGGGATTCATTGAAGGTATAAGAAACCAGATTACACTGATTGCATTTGTAAGGTAAAATCCCTCTTACAATTGTGTCTTGCCCCCAAAAGGTGTGTCACATACCAAAATCCCACCTCCCTCCCTATATAGTCTCTTTTTGTTAAGTTGCCAGGGATTTTTTGTTTTTAATCTTTTTTGGAAGGAAAATTAGGAAGATTAAAGTTAATTAATTTTTCCCAGTTATTTCCCCAGATCAGCAGTTCTTAACCTGTGGGTCACAACCCACAGGAACTGCATTAAAGGGCCATGGCATTAGGAAGGTTGGGAACCACTGCCCTCAGACTTGAACACAAAGTCTGTAACTATCCCCAAGATTTAAAAAATTCTTCAATGGTTGCCTCTAGTTTGGTATCTTTATAGCTATGGTATATAATATACCATATACACACCATAGTAATATACTATGTAATGCAAATAATCTGTAGTAGTAACAAAATATGTTATGACAAAGAAACAAATCAGGGCAAAGGATATAAATAGTTCTCCAAAGAAGATATGCAAATACCAATAAGCATTGAAAGGTACTCAATGTTTTGTATTAAGGAAATGAAAAACAAGGCCATAATGAGATAGAACCTCACAAACACTAGGCCATAATCAAAAAGACAGATAATAACTAGTGTTGGTAAATGTTATGGACTATATTGTAGCCCCCTAAAATTCATATTTTGAAGCTTTAACCTCCAATAATCCCAGAACCCTGACTGTTTCATTTGTCAAACAGTAAATGCAGATTCACAAGGGTGTAATGATTTATCTCAGATTATAAAGCTGATTCAGTTGCAGAGCTAGAATTGAGATTCTCAAGTATATACAATTTTGTGCATAACAGGGAGGAGGATATCAAATAAAATATTTTTTATTTTTTATCACAAATATGTCAATCTATTTTTATTGTTTTGGTAAAATATTTTTTTAAAATGTGAGAATGCAATTTCCTTGGTGAATAAGAATTTAGAATGACTATTATAGCTATACTGAATATAGGTAGATAATACATACAGGTGACATAAAATTTGTGAACAATTTATATGTTAAACAATTTTATTTTATTTTATGACAGAGTCTCACTTTGTCGCCTTTGGTCAAATGCTGTGGTGTCAGAGCTCACAGCAACCTCAAACTCATTGGACTGTATTGTATCCCCCTAAAATTCATATTTTGAACTTTTAACCTCCAATGTAACTACTTAGAGATAGGACCTTTAGTGAGTTAATTAGGGTTAAATGAGTTCATAAGGGTGGGGTCCTAATCCAATATGACAACTGTTCTTACAAGATGACAAAGAGACACCAGGGATATACACACAAGAAAAGGCAATGTGGGGCGGCACCTGTGGCTCAGTGAGTAGGGCAGTGGCCCCATATACTAAGGGTGATGGGTTCGAACCCGGCCCAGCCAAACTGCAACAAAAAATAGCCTGACATTGTGGTGGGCGCCTATAGTCCCAGCTACTCAGGAGGCTGAGGCAAGAGAATCGCCTAAGCCCAGGAGCTGGAGGTTGCTGCTAGCTGAGACACCAGGGCACTCTACTGAGGGTGACAAAGTGAGATTTTGTCTCAAAAAAAAAATTAAACAAAAAAGAAAGAAAGAAAAGGCAATGTGAGGACACAGCAAGAACAGACCCATCTGCAAGACAAAGTGAGAGGTCCTTAGAGAAACCAAACCTGCTGATACCTTGAATTTGGACTTCTAATCTTCAGAACTGTAAGAAAATAAATTTCTGATATTTAAACTACCTGATCAGTGGTATATTGTTTTGGTATCCCAGCAAACTAATATAGCAAGTATATGGAGAAATAGAACTCTCTTATACTACTGGCAGGAATGTGCAGCCACTTTGGAAAACAATTTGGTAATTATTCAGTTAAACATAGAGTTACCATATGATCCAGCAACTGCCCTCTTTTGTGTATACCCCAAAGAAGTGAAACATATGTCCATACAAAACTTTGTATGTGAGTATTCATATCGGTATGCACCATGAACAAAAAGTGGAGGCAACCCATATACCCATTAACTGATGAATAGATAGAGCAATGGGATATATCCATAGATTGGAACATTTTTAAGCATTAAAAAAAGCTGAAGTACTGATACATGCTACAACATCAATGAAGCTTAAAAACATTATACTAAAGGAAAAGAGTCAATCAGTTAGGACCACATATTATATAATTCCACTGATATAAAATGTCCACAATAGGCAAATCTATAGCAATGGAAAGTAGATTAGTAGTTGCCTAGGGTTGAGGAGTGAGATGGAGGAACTGGGGAAGTGGTAAAGATTAGTAGTGTAGGTTTCTTTGGGGGGCAATGTTCTAAAATTGATTGTTGTACAAGTCTATGAATATCCTAAAATTCATTGAATTGTACACTTTCTTTTTTTTTTTTAGAGATAGTTTCACTTTGTTGCCCTCAGTAGAGTGCTGTGGTGTCACAGCTCACAGCAACCTCCAGCTCTTGGGCTTAGGTGATTCTCTTGCCTCAGCCTCCCAAGTAGCTGGGACTCCAGACACCTGTCACAACACCAGGCTATTTTTTGATGCAGTTTGGCCAGGGCTAGGTTTGAACCCACCACCCTCAGTATATGGCGCCAGTGCCCTACTCACTGAGCCACAGGTGCCGCCCAAATTATACACTTTCAATGGATGAATTGTATGATATGCAAATTATATTGTACTAAAGGTGTTAAAAAAGTCAATACTCACACATTACTGAACAAGAGTCAATAATGTCTAAATATATGACCATATAGTTCATATATAAAGAAACTCAGAGAAATTAATCTTAGGGAAATTGTTAGCCTTACAGAAATGATAATTAAAAATTACAAAAAAGAATAATGATGGAGCTAAGGCTAAATTCGTAAGTTGATAAAGTTACTTATTAGAACAACTTTTAAGAGTACTATAATTAAGCACAATATTTATTAAGTTATTCATTTTCATGTAATAATCTACATTTGGGGATATATTCCTGCAAAATAAGACAAACGAGAAAAAAAAATCTTTTTTTTTTTTTTTTTGAGACAGAGCCTCAAGCTGTTGCCCTGGGTAGAGTACTGTGGCATCATAGCTCACAGCAACCTCCAACTCCTGGGCTTAAGCAATTCTCTTGCCTCAACCTCCCAAGTAGCTGGAACTACAGGCACCTGCCACAACATCTGGCTATTTTTTGGTTGTAGTTGTCATTGTTGTTTGGCAGGCCTGGGCTGAATTCGAACCCACCAGCTCTGGTGTATGTGGCTGGCACCTTAGCCACTTGAGCTATAGGCACCAGGCCAAAAAAAAAAAAAATCAATTTTTACTAACTGTTTTTACCAGCACTAGCCATAATGTAAAACAAAATAGAACTGGAAAAAACTTGAATACCCAATAATTAAGAGAATGCATATTAAAGTGATCATGGGCTACATTAATAAATGGGAAAGTATATGTAAAATAATGAGAAAAGTGGAATAGAAATTTATACACAGTTATTCATGCTTATAATCCTAGCAGTTTGGGAGGCCAAGATGGGAGGATTCCTTAAAGCCAGGCGTTCAAGACCAGCCTGGGCAACATAGCAAAACCCTGTCTCTACAAAAAAAATTTAAAAATATCACCTAGACAGTGTGGTGATACATGTCTGTAGTGCAAGCTACCCAGGTAGCTGAGGCAGGAGTACTGCTTGAGCCCAGGAATGCAAAACTGCAGTGAACTGTGATTTTGCGACTGCACTCTTGCCTAGGAGACAGAACAAGATTCTATTCCTACAAAAAAAAAAGAAAAAAAATTATTTCGTAAACATTGATAAGTGTACATAAATAAGTGTACATTGTTGAGTATATGAGGAGGAAATTTAGTAAATAGTGCCCTTATTCTTTGGTGGGGGAACCTTCTGTGTTTGGGGAAATACCCTGACAAGCTATTTCAGGTATAAAATGAGACAAATATGAGTAGGAACCCTAGCTAACCAAGAAAAGCCTGTAGTATCTGAAACCACGAGAGGACCCTATTTTTGCTCCTGAAAGAGAGGAAGATAGAGTGGCAAGAAGACATGGGTCAGACAGGATGGGAAAGACAAATTAGGAAGGAAAGAGTCTGTGTGGTGCACATAGTGAAGGGCTAAGGGTGACTCTATGGTGACAGGGTGGGAAATGGACTTTTTTTTTTTTTTTTGAGACAGACTCTCACTCTGTCGCCCTCAGGTGAGAGCTATGGCGTCATCATAGCTCACAGCAACCTTAAAGTCTTAAGCTCAAATGATGCTCCTACCTCAGCTTCTCATGAGAAACTGGGAGCCCACCACAACATCTGGCTACTTTATTCTATTTTTAGTAGAGACAGAGTCTTGCTTTTGCTCAGGCTGGTCTTTAACTCCTGAGCTGAGATGTTCCACCCACCTTAGCTTCCCAGAGTGCTAGGATTACAGGCATGAGCCACCTGAACAACCTGAAAAAGGACTTTTTAAAAAGTGTCTAATACATAAGTTTAAAGTTACCTTCACAAATCTTAACGTCATTTTGTTGTTGTTGTTTGTTTGAGATAGAGTCTCCCTTTGTCAGCCTCAGTAGAGTGCTATGGAGTCATAGCTCACAGCAACCTCCAACTCTTGGGCTCAAGTGATTCTTTTGCTTCAGCCTCCCAAGGAGCTGGGGAGCTGGGACTATCGGCATCCATCACAACGCTTGGCTATTTTTTTTTTTTTTTTGGTTGCAGTTGTCATTGTCATTTAGCAGGCCCAGGCTGGCCTCAAACCTGCCAGCCTCAGTGTATGTGGCTGGCACCTTGCTCACTGAGCTATGAACACTGAGCCCACCCTGCTATTTTTAGAGTGGGGGGGTCCCACTTTTGCTCAGGGTGGTCTCGAACTCATGTGCTCAAGCAGTCTACCTGCCTCAGCCTCCTTTGTGTACATGGAGTTTTGCAGAAAGTGAGGAAGAGGCTGACCTTGAAGTAGTCAGAACAGTGAGAAGACAGAACACATGGAAATAGGGGCTCAGGGTGGAAAGAGCAGAAGGAAATAAGCCCCTCAGGAATTACTGGAAATCTTGAGAAGGGCTATGGATACCCAAATTGGATGTTTGAGATGATCTTATTTAGATTGCAAAGGAAGGGGAAGCTCTAGCTGATATTTGCTTTACATAAAGATAAGGAGATAATATGATGTAAGTGTAGGTGTTTTAAGTTTGCAAGAGGCTCAAGTGTATGAATTTTTAAAAAATTCCTATTTGGTCTAACCATATAGATTCCTGTCCACTGATCAAAACAAAATGAATGGATCCTAGTTAAGCTCCCACCTCGACAAAATCCAGTGGAAGTGATACCAGGTGCACCTATATGATGACTAGAAGAAATGGAAATGAATATGTAAGATGTAATAATTTATATCCATTCTCCCTGGCAATAAGATTGGAGTTTAGATAGGCCGTCCAAAGAGGTGGGATAGCCATCTCTATGTTGAAGTGTTATGAGAGTGAAAAATATGATAAAATGTCCAAGAGGTCTGATATATGAGAAAAGTTCAAAGGAATAAATATATAAATGGCACTCTCAATGAACATTTTGAATTCTTAATTACCCAACTCCAGTGTTCATGACTTCTACTTGGCCAGAGGAAGGTTACTAACCAGCCCTAATTTACAGAAAGCAGGTCTGTGGCACAGGGCCTAGAAGTGATTTTCCCAAGGTTATAGAGCCAGCCAGAGGGTGAGCTGAAAATAGAACTGTACCTCACACTCCCATGCAGGCT
This sequence comes from Galago senegalensis, assembly GCA_963575145.1. Lineage (NCBI taxonomy): Eukaryota > Metazoa > Chordata > Mammalia > Primates > Galagidae > Galago > Galago senegalensis. The sequence goes on from CAUYTI010070218.1 coordinate 16,719, forward strand.
ATATGATAACTTGTGTACTGTCAGCAAAGAGTTGAGGAATGAATGTCCTGGAGAGGTTAGCATAGTTTTATAGCTAACGGAGTCTTGCTCAACAAATTATAAATGTTACTTGACAACAACAACAAATGACCTACCTCATCTTATAAATAGTAACATCCCGGGCACTTAAGCAAAATTTTCAGAAAAATTATTCCTCTTCATCAATTGAAAATCTTTTTAAATGCACATCTCAACTATCATGAAGCTACCACTTGTATAATGCTTAAGCATATAGAGATAGTCACCTTCAGAGCTCACTCTCTAAAGACTAACCTTCTGAATAGTGACTCATCAGCACTGTAATATCAGCAGGCTTACAGGATCTTGCAGAAGTGTCTAAATGCTTTCATAAGTGCAGGATTTTTTATTTTTGAGATTTGAGCCCTCTCTGATAATTTTCAGTATCTTTCCTTACTGAACTAACAGAACTAGAAGGTACAATAGGAAAGTCTGATAGTTAGAGCCTATGGCTTGACCACTAAATTAATGTCTTTAGGTAGCCAGGCCAGCTAGCTATTATGCTCATACCTGGGGATTTCAGAAAACATCAAAATCTAGGATAACTGCTACTCTAGGGAAGATTCTTAACATTGCACTGATTAATAGAAGGCTTAAAAATTTGTTTCCAGAAGTGTTGTTAATCCCATTCCCACCTTTCAGAAAGGATTCTTTTTGATGATTGCTGTGTAAAGTAGGCTAATACATGTAGTTTCTGTCTAGCTCACTTAGAGAATAGCACAATCACAGACTATGGACCTCTGGATGGCTAGTTTCTTTCCCTCATACAAGGGGCTGCATTTCTGCTTTTGCTTAGTTCTTCAGAGTAATGTTTTCTACAAGACCCTGACCAGAAAATTAAATCTAAATGTACAGTAGAAGAATGTACACGGAAGTGTTAGGTCTAGCACCTAGTGGTGGAAGTCAATCCCCTTTCCTCAGCATAACATTGTATCTGAAGGCATTTTATAGAGCTCCAACAAATAGCAGGAACTACATCACTACCTGGACAACATGTATATCAAAATTATTCACCAACAAAATCAGGTTTATTATTAATGTTACTTTTTATAGGCAATGTTTTATTACTATATGAATAATCCATTTGTTATGAGGTAAAAGAATAATCCAAATATCCAGATTTGCATGCAATTTTTTGCTCCTTCCAACTCTTTTAGCATAAATATTTTGGCTGCTACCATTTTTTTCTGTATTAGCATCACAGTAATATAAATGAGGACTTTTTCTGGATTAAACACACATAAATATAGGGGATTTGGGGCCAGGCATGGTGGCATCCCCCTGTGGTCCCAGCTACTCGGGAGACTGAGGCAAGAGGATCGCTTGAGCTCAAGAGTTTGAAGTTGTAATATACAATGATCACACCTGGGATAGCCCCAGCACTCCAGCCTGAGCAACATAGTGACACCTCATCTCTTTAAAAAAAAAAATACATTTCAAGGCCGGGTGTGGTGGCTCACGCCTATAATCCTAATACTCTGGAAGGCCGAGGCAGGTGGATTGCCTGAGTGCAGGAGTTGGAGATCAGCCTGAGCTAGAGTGAGACACCATCTCTAAAAATAGCCAGGTGTTGTGGTAGGCGCCTGTAGTCCCAGCCACTTGGGAGGCTGAGGCAAGAGAATCACTTGAGCCCGAGAGTTTAAGCTGTGATGCCATGGCAGTCTACCAAGAATGACAAAGTGAGACTCTGTCTCAAAAAGAAAAAAAAAAAACTTCAAATGGGATGTGGATATAGCTTTATTCAGAATGCCTTTGGCCATTCTGTCTGGATTCTGGCAATAGACAGGATTTGTCTCTACTAGTCAAAAGGGAAAGGCCATGTTTCACATAGAAGGAAAAAGAAATTTAAATAATCCCATGAGGTTAACAGTGTATCTGGGTTGCCCCTTTGCTCCCTTCTCTTAGTTTGAATCATGCCCTGTTTTACAGTTCTAGCTTTGTATTGTGAACCCTGTTTAGCAATTCCTGTATGCACAGTCACACACGTACCCATTTAGTTGAATTATGTATTCATCCAACAGTCTATTCACCAAAATTTTTGACACTCCTGGGAATACATGCTCCCCCTACTATGGCCACAGTTAAATGGGGTAGATAGCCACAGTGACAAACACAATGTAATGCTAAAGGTGCTATGGAGACTCAAATCCGGTTCTGCCATTTATTAGCTAACTGACTTTGGTTGAATTACCAAACCTCATTGAGTTTCAGTTTCATCATCAAGGAAAATGAGCATGGCAGGAATCTTTCAAGATGACCCTCAGTGATCCTGAAATTGATGCGTTTATATAATCCTCTTTGTATAAGCCTTAAATGTGAGCTGTACCAGTGACTTATTTCTAATAAAATACTGCAAAAGTGGTGGGATGCCACTTCCATGATAAAGATACAAAAGACTGGCTTCCTTCTTACTAGATTTTCTCTACAGCCTTCTTTGTTTGCATGCTTTGATAGAGCAAGCTGCTATTTAGAGAGCCTCATGTGGAAAGGAACTGGGGAAGGCCTCCAGCCAACAGCCAGTGAGGAACTGACTGCTGCCAACAACCATGTGAGTGAGCTGGGAAGAAAATCCTCCACCAGTCGAGGCTTGAGATGACCACAAGCAACAGTTGGCACCTTCATTGCAGCCTGCAAGAGACCCTGAAGCCCAGAATCCCAGCCCACAGAAACTGTGAGATTATATATATTATTTGATTATATTATTATATTATTAAAGCCACACGTTTTGGGATAATTTGTTACACAACAATAAGTAACTAATACAATCAGACAACATGTTCCTTTCAGAATTATCATGGGGATCAGATTAGACTAATGATGATAGTAAGCTTTTTTTTTTTTTGAGACAGAGTCTCAAGTTGTCACACTGAGTAGAGTGCTGTGGCGTCACAGCTCACAGCACTCTCAAACTCTTGGGCTTAAGCCATTCTCTTGCCTCAGCCTCTCAAGAGAGTCCCTCTCAAGCTGGGACTACAGGTGCCCACCACAATGCCCAGCTTTTTTTTGTTGTTGTAGTTGCCATTATTGTTTAGCAGGCCTGGGCTGGGTTCACACTTGCCAGCCCTGGTGTATGTGGCTGGAGCCCTACCACTGAGCTATGGGCCTGGCCTGATGATAGGTAAGATTAAATAAAGGTGCAGAATCTGGCAGAAGCACAGGATTCTATTGTGAAGAATATATTTTCAGTGCTTGAACCCCTGGGGAGTACAAGAGAGATGATGAGGATAGTGGGGAGCAGGGTATTGTGTTCCTCACTCAGGCCCAGAGTATGTCTGACATACTGGCAAAAACTAGAGTGGTAGGTTTGTGAGACTCAGTGAACAAGAAATGTTGCTGCACTGTACATTCATGAAAGAATGAGAGTGAAAATGGCAAATCTCATCCTCATTTTATGAAAATAGTTTTGATCTCCCAGACTCCCTGAAAGAGCTTTGGGACCCTAAAAGGCCCTGGATCATGTTTTGAAAATCTCTGTCCCACAATAAATGATATGGTGCGGGGTGGGGAAAGTGAAGAGCAGAGAGAAGGAGAGAGAGAAGGAGGGAGGGGTGGGGGAAAGGAAGAGCAGAGAGAGGGAAGGAGGGAGAGGGGCAGGTCTCAGTGTGTGTGACACACCTTTTGGGGGCAAGGCACAATTGTAAGAGGGACTTTACCTAACAAGTGCAATCAGTGTAACTGGTTTCTTGTACCCTCAATGAATCCCCAACAATCAAAAAAAGAAAATCTCTGTCCTAGAGCAAGAGCAGTAGATACTATTGGGAGAAAAAGCCAAACTTTACGAATGTAGCGATGCTGATGAATAATAATATTGAGTGCTAACATTGTTTGCTTTGTGCTCTTTGCAGTTTTTTTGGCCAGGGCTGGGTTTGAACCCACCACCTCCAGCATATGGGGCTGGTGCCCTACTCCTTTGAGCCACAGGTGCTGCCCTGCTTTGTGCTCTTGTAAGGACCCATAAAAACCCAAGAAGTGGTTATAGTTATCCTTTACAGAGGAGGAAACTGAGGTCAAAGATAATAAGTAGCTTGCCCAAGTTTATAGAGGTAGAAAGTGTCCGTGCAGCTTGACACAAACAAATGCAGGCAGCCTGGCTCCGTAGCCTGTACTCCTGACCACTGCACCACCAGCCTCTCTAACAAACAAAGCCCTGCAGTATAGTTGATAAAGGCCTGAATCTACCCACTCTGCCATCCCTCCTCCCTCCTCTCCTTGCCATTTTAGATTTCAATGGTCTTTTCTCTTTCCCTGCCTGACTAGGGAACTCATATTGCTCTTCACTCTGTAGTAAGTCCTTGTCCACTGCCTGTTGTCCATTATTCCACCACTCCACAAAACTGCTCTCTCCAAAGATACCAATGACCTTACGATGACCAGATTCAATGGCCACTTTTCAGTCCTCATCCTCTTTGTTCTTTGAGATGTGGGATATTATTGACCACTTTCATTTTCATTAAAATTCCTCACAGTTATTCTGACACCACACATTTCTGTGTCTTTAACCACCTATTCAGTAATTTCAGAAAATCCTTTATGGGGGTCTTCTTCCATGCTGGTTGCTTACGTCTTCATTCCCCCGTGTTTGGTCCTAGGCCCTTCTCATTCTGTATCTTCTCCGATCTCCACACCATTCACTTCCATGGCTTTAATTACTAAATTTATACTGTTGACACCCAGAGATTTTTTTTTTTTTTGAGACAGAGCCTCAAGCTATCCCCCTGGGTAGAGTGCCGTGACATTGCAGCTCACAGCAACCTCCAACTCCTGGGCTCAAGCAAGTCTACTGCCTCAGCCTCCCAAGTAGCTGGGACCACAGGCACCAGCCACAACGCCCGGCTATTTTTTTGTTGCAGCCATCATTGTTGTTTGGCAGGCCTGGGCTGGATTCGAACCCGCCACCTTAGGTGTATGTGGCTGGCGCCTTAGCCACTTGAGCCACAGGCGCCAAGCCGAGATATTATTTATAGTTCAGCCCTCTGTCATATGTCCAAATGATGCCTGGAAATTTCCTCAGATACTTCAAGTCAACATGTCCTGGCCAGGCATGGGCTAGCACTTTGGGAGGCTGAGGTGGGAGGATTGCTTGAGACCAGGTGTTTGAAACCAGCCTGGGCAACAGAGCGAGATCCTGTCTCTACAAAATATAAAAAGAAATAGCCAGGCATGATGGCACATATCTGTCATCCCAGTTACTTGGGACGTTGAAGCAATAGATTCGTTTGAGTCCAGGAGTTTGACGTTGCAGTGAGCTATGATGACACTACAGCACTCATCAATGCAACAGTCTCAAAAAAAAAAAAAAATCAGGATGTCCATAATCCATCATCTCTCTCTTTAGACTGGTCCCTCCTCCTATGGTCTCTGACCTAGGGAACTAATCTACCATCCTCTGTGATTCAGACACTTGGGAGTCATCCAGACTTCTCCTACCTGTCTCATAATTCTGCTGGCTTTACCTCTGAAACATATCTGAAATCTGTCTTTTCTCTGTCTCTACTGGTACCACTCTTCCCCTCTTCTCCTACCTAGATTATTACACTAACCTCATTAGTAGTTCACTTTCCTCTCGTTCTGGCTGCTGACAATTCATCCACAGCAGCCAGTGTCACCACTCTGCACGACTCTTGGGACCACCATTACCTTATCTCCTGTATTATATGTGCCCCTGAAGTTGTGCAGCCTGAGGCTTTGTACTGCACTACTGTTGAGTCACATGTCTGACAAGATTACTCCATATCTGGACACCACTTCAGTGATTCCCCATTTCCTTCAGGAAGCCCAAACCCCAACATGGCATTCAGTTGTTATGGCTAAGTAACAAACTGCTCTAAGCTTAGTGGTGGAAAACAACAATGATTTTATTAGCTCCGTGGACTCTGTGGGTCAGAGATTTGAAAAGGATACAGTAATGATGGATTGTCTTTGCTCCTTAATGTCTATGGCTTTACTTGGAGGTGTCTCAGCAGGTGGTGATGAGGGACATCGGAAGCCCATTCATGCACATATCTGGTACCTGGGCCAAGTGGAGAAGATCAGGACTGCTGACCAGAGCTCCTACATGTAGCCTCTATGTGTGGCTTGGTTTCGTTGTGCTTGCTAGCCTTGGAATAGAAAGATTTCTTACATGATGTTTCAGAGTTCCAAGTGCAAGTGCTCCAGCAAACAAGGCAGAAGCTACATCACCATGTAAATCAGTCTCTGAATTCATGCAGTGTCACTTCTGCTACCTTCTGTTGGTTACAAGCAAATTTTTCCAGATGCAGGAAGGGGAACATAGGCTTTTTATCGCAAATGAAAGAGTGCTGGGTCACATTATAGATGAGTAGGTAAGATGGCAAATGTTGTGGCCATCTATAGAAAACACAATCTGCAACACAAGCCGTACCAAATCCTGCCTACAAGCCAGGTCTCCTCACCTGCCACCTCTGCCTATCCTCTGGCTCCAGCCACACAAATTCCTTGCTGGTCCCCTATGCACATACTGTTTCCTCCTTTGGGAGGGTCAAGGGTCACTTATCTAAAGCAGACTTAAGCAAGCATGAATAAAAAGGAAATAGTCCTATAACCTTTCAAGAAGAAAAAACAACAGACGTTCTTAAAAAGGAACAATGATATTTCTGAAATGGCAAAAGAATAGAGCAATGACTCAGAATAGAATTCAAAAATACAAACACAGATACACTGGAATTTGATGATTGATAAATGGGTGCCTTTCAAACCAAGGAAGGAAAGGTGACCGTCCAAAGAGTCAGCTTCATCTAGTAGATACAGAAAAGTGGAAGTTTTGTCAGACATCCCTGGATGGTATTATTACCCCACCAAGTTGTCTCCTCTGCATGTGCTCCTCTCAGCTCCTTTCTTTTTTTTTTTTTTGAGACAGAGCCTCAAGCTGTCCCCCTAGGTAGAGTGCTGTAGCATCACAGCTCACAGCAACCTCCAACTCCTGGGCTCAAGCAAGTCTCCTGCCTCTGCCTCCCAAGTAGCTGGGATCACAGGTGCCTACCACAATGCCTGGCTATTTTTTGGGGTTGCAGCCAGCATTGTTTGGCAGGCCAGGCTGGATTTGAACCTGCCACCTTAGGTGTATATGGCTGGCACCTTAGCCACTTGAGCCACAGGCGAGCTGGATTTGAACCTGCCACTTTAGGTGTATGTGGCTGGCGCCTTAGCCACTTGAGCCACAGGCACCGAGCCTCAGCTCCTTTCTTGCCGGCTCTCTCCTTCCTCACTTTGCTGTTAATCTCTGCTGGGGACTCCTGGACATGTTTTTCCCACTGCTCCCTCACTGTCCACACCATCACCATACAAGGCTGCCCAAGTGTACTCAACTCCACTAAAGGATTGGGAAAATTAAGGAAGTTACAATGTAGGAAGGGAGAACTGAACAGCTGAGTGACAACTACATTTCCCCTCTCCTCTAGAAAATACCTATGATATTCACTTAACATGTGAACAATATTCTTTTAATGCCTATGTGTTTTTTGAGTACTCACTAGGTATCAACAATAGTTCTAGGTGCTGGGGACAGAATGATTTAGCAGATAGTGTTGTGTCTCCACTCATATACCTTTGGGCTTTACCATTATAGTGGACACCATCCTATTTCTAATTACCAGTATCTGCATTTCTTTACCTACTAACTATTCAAGTATGCACATGCATGGGCAAGCAGGCACATTAGGCTAGAAGGACATAAGAATTAACACCTCAGCCGGGCACAGTGGCTCAGGCCTGTAATCTTAGCACTTTGGGAGGCTGAAGTGGGTGGATCGCCTAAGCTCAGAAGTTGGAGACCAGCCTGAGCAAAGCAAGACCTTATCTCTACTGAAAATAGGAAAAGTAGCGTGGCACCATGGCAGGTGCCTGCAGTCCCAGCTACATGGGAGGCTGAGACAAGAGGATCACTTGAGCCCAAAGGTTTGAGGTTGCTGTGAGCTATGATACCATAGCACTCAATGTTAGAGTGAATGAGTGAGACTCTGTCTCAAAAAAAAAAAAAAAAAAAAGAATTAACACCTCCTAGAAACAGCCCTCATTCAGTGACTAACTTGAGTTGGTATATTAATATCTCAGCCATGATAGCCCTGGCAGTATATTCTTCAAGGTCCACAGTTCCCCTGCAGGAGTTACCCACCGTGGTAACTTGCTTGATAATGCCTTCTTTATCAACTGGCTTCTCATCTCTGTCTCTCTTCTCTATATTCCTGCTGGTATTTCCTGGGGTCAAATCCCATGTAAACAATGGCACTCAAACTCTTGTCGCAGGTTTGCTTCTGGGAATGCTCAAAAAATATTTTTTATACTAAGCAAAAGATTTTGCTTTTTAAAAGAACATTTTAAAAATCAAAATCTTACCTCACAGAGAAGATACTAAATAGGTACACAAATGAATGGTGTGCTTTTAGGAAATGAGAAATGCTATGAAGTAAAAATAGAGTGATTGGTAGGCATAAGGGGAAGGGATACTCTTTAGATATCTTTAGAAGGGATACTATTTAGGGTGGTTAAAGTGATCTTTTGATCTAAGTAGGTGATATGCATGTGAGAAGCTTACATGACATAAGAAAGTGAGCCTTTGCAAATGTCTAGTGGAAGAACGTCTTAGCAAAGTACTTGAAGCATGAATGAGCTCCACATGTTTGAAATATAGCAAGGTCGGTGGAGAGGTCTTCTCCTCTTCACCTACACTCCTTAGGTGATGTCTTCTGTTTTGATGATTTAAATACCATCTATTCACTTTTAGCTCCCATAGTCACGTCTCCAGCTAGACCTCTTTTTTAGAATTAAGACTTAATAACTACCTGTCTCCATTCAGAAATTTAACAGGTCCAAAGATAAAATTCTGATCTTTTCCTCAAACTCTTTCCTCCCACTAAGATATCTAACCCCCTTCTCAGTAACTGGGCAATTTCATTCCTCCAGTCTCTCAGACAAAAATTACTGGAGTCATCTTTGACTCTTCTCATTCACCTCTCCCATCTGGCAGCAAATCCTATCAGTTTTGCCTTAAAATTTTATCTAGATCTAATTACTTCTTACCATCTTCACTCCTGCCACCTTGGTTCAGACCACTGTCATCTTTTGTCTTACTGGTCTTACTCCTACTACAGTTTATTTTCACCTAGCTAAAGAAATCCTTTAAAAATGAAACCAAATTGGGTGGCGCCTGTGCCTCAGTGAGTAGGGCACCAGCCCCATATACTGAGGGTGACAGGTTAGAACCCAGCCCTGGCCAAACTACAACAAAAAATAGCCGGGTGTTATGGCAGGTGCCTGTAGTCCCAGCAACTTGGGAGGCTGAGGCAGGACAATCGCCTAAGCCCAAGAGCTGGAAGTTGCTGTGAGCTGTGACACCATGGCACTCAACGGAGGGTGAGGACAACAAAGTGAAACTCTGTCTCTAAAAACAAAAAACAAAAAACAAATCATCTCACTTGGAGCAAAAGTCAAAGTCCTTATAATAGCCGACAAGACACTACACTGCCTACATTCTTACCTTTTTTACCTTATCACCTACTACTCTCTCTCTTGCCCACTTCATTCTGGGCAGGAGAGCTTTTTTCACATTTCCTCAAATACACCAGGCACATTCCTATCAGGACCTTTGCATTTGCAGTTAGAAAGAGCCAGCTCTGGCTCAGCACCTGTGGCTCAAGTGGCTAAGGCACCAGCCACGTACACCTAAGGTGTACGAATCCACCCTGGGCTGCCAAACAACAATGACAGCTGCAACCAAAAAATAGCCAGGCGTTGTGGCGGGCGCCTGTGGTCCCAGCTACTTGGGAGGCAGAGGCAGGAGACTCGCTTGAGCCCAGGAGTTGGAGGTTGCTGTGAGCTGTGATGCCACAGCAC
>CAUYTI010070219.1:0-43628 GCA_963575145.1 Galago senegalensis
GTTCAGCATGACAGTGGTATGTTTTTCTCTTTTGCTGACTAAAATAAAGAACTGGTGGTTGCTAACTTTATTTACCATATGGGTTCACTGGTTTTTATTAATAATTATTTAGGGTACCATTAGATCTGTAAGTATAAACGATATTCTGTTTCTATCTACAATGCATTTTATAATCATTTCTATGAAATGTTCTTTGTTTAATCAGATAAGCTAATAAGAGTGAATTGGTTACATCATTTGTATTTTTTAGCCTACTGGACAACAGCTGTGCCTGGTGCACCACTGGCTTTTAATAAATACTCATTGGTTAAAAAAAAAAAAAAAAGAAAGTTAATTAAAATGCTCTTTCTTTTTTTTTCTTTGATAATGTGTCACAGTTTGTCACACTAGATAAGGTGTTGTGCCATCACAGCTCACAGAAATCTCCATTTCCATGGACTCAGGTGATTCTTTTACCTCACCCTCTACACTAGATTGAACTACAGGATCCCACATCAGTGCCCTGCTATACTTTGTTGCAGATTGGCTGGGAACTTTTTTGACTTCTCCACCCTCAAGGTGAGCCACCACTTTAGATATTAAATATGGGATACTTCTCAAACTAGGATTGTAGCCAAGGGTGGCTCTTTATGCATCTTATATTGGCAATTTGGGAGGCCCACTCTGTTAGATTGTCTGAGTTTCTGAATTAGAGACCATCCTCAGCACTAGTGAGATAAACATGGCTGAAGAAAAGGGAAAAAAAAAAAAAAAAGGTCAGATGTTTTCCAGGCTCCTGGCATGCCAGCTGAGGTGATTGGTTCACTTGATGAGAACAATTGAAGTGAGCTATGATACCAGTGTTTTCAACTAAAACAAGACTTTGTCTCAAATAAATGAGAAAACCATTTGTATTGCTGTTATTCCTAATTTTTACTTTTTTTTAATAGATAGAGTATTACTTTATCAGACTCAGTAATTTCTATGGCATCTACAGATAACACCAACCTTCAACACTTGGGGTCAGGCTATTTTCTTCTCTCAGCCACCCAGGGATCTGGGAGTACAGTTGAATTTGTCCTTTTGACCACGGATCTAGTGTAGAAAATTTTCCCTTAGATTAGATGTCAGTTGGAGAACTTATTCTCTCATAGGGAAATTTTTTTTCTAATAACCCCTATTAGTCAAGACTTCAGAGTTTGCCCAACTCTAAGACTTTAGAGTCTTATGTAATTGTGGTAACCCTAAACTGCCCTCACAGTGAATTATTGACTCAAGTCAGGAATTTTTATGCACACTAAAATATCCAGAGTATACCCTTGAACACTTATGTTGCACTTTTCAATATGGATGAATATTTCCTTCACACAATCAGTCCATGACTAGGGAACAGATATCTCTGGAAGACCCCTACACATCAAATCAACTGGAAATATACTAAGGAAGAAACTGCAAAGTTGTCCTGACTCATTGTTCCCTCCTCACCCCCGGGACCACAATAAATCTTCTTTTTGTAATTTTTTTAATTAATGATAGCTGCATACGTCAATACAAACATGGGGTACAGTGTAGTGTTTTCACACACATTCTGAAATACTTTCATCAAGCTGGTTCACATAAATTTCATGTCATTTGCATAGTCATTGTGTCAAAACATTTACATTCTAGTTCTAGAAAAGTTCACTTTTACCCTTGTTAGACAGAAATATAGGTGATCTTTCCGGTTACACTTCCACCACCCAACCACCCTTCTCCCCTCCCCTTCCCTAACACTCCCCATATTCTTGTGCTAGAATTAAGTTGTTTCTTTCATTTGAGAAATATATATTAGTTTCATAGAAGGGCTGTGTACATTGGATACTTTTTCTTCCATTCCTGTGACACTTTGCTAAGAAGAACAAATAACCAAATAGCCAGGCATTATGGCAGGCACCTGTAGTCCCAGCTACTTGGGAGACTGAGACATCTAGAGAATCATTTAAGTCCAAGAGTCTGAGGTTGCTGTGAGCTGTGATGCCATAGCACTCTACCGAGGGTGACAAAATGAGACTCCGTTTCAAAAAAAAAAAATTGAGTTTAATGGTTGTTAGTTTATGTCTTTCAATAATCAAAAACTCCACTGTTTCCAGTGCCCAGTAGCAGAACAAGATTTTTTTTAAATGATGTGGAATTCTTTGCTACAAATGGCATGCATTCACTGTAGCACCTTATAATTACATTTTTGTTTTCTTCTTGGGGTTACTCATGAAATCCACATGACAACTTTACCCACCTTGTAACTCCTAACATCATAGAGCATGTAGGTTCTACATCCTGGGATGGCAGAGCTGCCTCACAGCACTTTTTCCAAACGGACTTCTTCACAAAGTGAGAATCTTCTCCTGTTACTCACTAAATGGGTTGGACTTGTAATTCCAGGTGTGGGATAAGCTTCCAAGTCTTGAAGAAAGCTACAAGGTATCGTGAGCCCTTAGTTGTACAATGGGTGAAATGAAATAATGTATCCTTGATTTGAAAGGGAGATTTCCTCCCAGGCTCTAGAACACACAGAAATCCACATTAAGAAGTTGCACATTGAAACATCTGCAGCTCACGTCTACTCTTCTTCCTCAGCCAATACAAGTGGTGTGATATGAGGACAATGGAAGTCTACCATGTTCTCTAGAAAACCCTGGGGCTTCAGATGTTCTTCCCTTACACTGTGACACAGGATGGGAGAGTTATGTTGTTGCAGGACCAATTCCAGGAACAATAAATACTGCCTGTAGGTTGTGAATGTCAGCTGTGCCGGAGCCTCCTTCCCACAGAGATGGGAGATGGCGCAGTGCCCCTAAAGTATCCGCATCTGTTCTATGACAGATAGTTCACAAGTCTGTAGCAGGCCAGCATCAACTTCTAGTTTCATCTTTTTTTTTTTTTTTTGTAGTTTTTGGCTGGGGCTGGGTTTGAACCTGCCACCTCTGGCATATGGGGCTGGCACCCTATTCCTTTGAGCCACAGGTGCTGCCCCTTCTTGACTTTTAAGGGGCAAGACTAGTGTGTTGAATAAGCTATGAGGACAGTCTCTCCCACTGCATCTGTAGCCTTTAAATCTTCCTACATAACATTACTTTTGACAATTCTTCCTGGCGTTTTCTGTATTTTTTGTTTATTTTCTTGGCCAGGGGAGTAAGACAGTTATAGAGGCTTCCACTTACGCTGTCTGACTATAGGAGCTCTTTCTTGATGGGCGAATGGAACTGTGCAGGATTTCTGTGGAGTGACAAGTATATTTTCTGTTATTATCCATTCTTCAATTGGAGAACTAAGCAGTCTATGAAGCCAGCACATGTAAACTGTGTCAGATTCTGCAGAGGACCCTTGGACTGTGAATCTTCCCACATTCTAACAGAGAAACCTTAATCATGCCTCGAGTCTCAGATATCAATGTCATCAGTACAGCAACCCCAGAAATGGTGATTTGTCTTTGATTTTGTGTGTGCTTGGCCAAGTAAATGGCTATATGTTGAAGATCCATTTCTATACACGCTTGACATAAAATTGTAGGGTCCTGGGGACCTGAATTCTCTTCCAGCTGACTACTTTTGGTTGGGAAAACTGACTCAGTTTGAAAATTGGGTGATGGATTGTGAAATTTGGGGGGAAGTTGCCCTCATCGTCCTCATCCTTCCCTCTTGGGTTTCTTTGGTTGTTAAAGATCCAGTACCTCCCTGGCTGGCTGCCAGTCCGTCTTGCCTCTGGGGTCCTACTTTATAAAACCACCCCACGTCTCTGGGATTTAGAACCCACCCTTGCTGCTCTCATTTGCCCACCTTCTTCTGATGATTAACTACCACAGTTTCACCTCATGATTTCTGGATTCTCCCCTCTCGTAACTATCAGGGAGCTCCGTGCATAACCTTCTCCCATCACCTCTGGCTTAGAAATGTCAGCAACCCCTGAATTTAGCAATTGTGCTACCGTTCCTCTCAGAAACAAGTTTCTTTTTTAAAAAAGAATTTTTTATTAAATCATATCAGAAACAAGTTTCTGAAAGCTTTGGCCTTAGTGTGGAACATAGGCAGGTTGGTGGTTTTCTAACCTTATACTGAACGTCAGTCAGAGTTCTCAGGTTCAGAGAAACTGAACCTGTAGGAGATAGCGTATATTTCAATATAAAGAGATCTATTAAAGAGACTGGCTCCCATAATTATAGAAGCTGCAAAGTTCCATGATCTTCAGTCTTCTAACCTGGAGAACAAGGCACAGCAGCAGTGCAGTTAGAAGGTACTGAGAGCTGGGAGCCTGTGGGGCAGATTTCAGCCTGAGAACTGGGAGTGCTGAGGTCAGGGGAAGAACAGCCCCAGAGTTCAACCAGCCATGCAGAGGGAGAGGATTCAGCCTCCCTCTGTCTTTCTATCTGTTCAGGCCCTCAATGGATTTGGTGATTCTTGCCTTCATGGGAGAAGGCCTCTTGCTTTACTCAGATCATCAATTAAAATGTTAATCTCTTCTAGAAACACAGACACACCTAGAAATAACATTTAACCAGCTATCTGGGTATGCCGTGTCTCAGCCAAGTTCACATACGAAATTAAACACCACATGAAATATGTATGGTGTATCCATCATGACACTTCATTTACACAAGTCTTTTTTGTTTCAGTAAGTTAAAATCTTGCATAATAAATCACATATCTTTTTTTTTTCAGGCTCCTTTATTCCATGAATATTTACAGAACATCAACTATAGGCAAAACATTGACATAATCATTGAAGATAACATTGGGACAAATATACCAATTTTATGAGGAAACAAAAGCATTGTCTACAAATCAATTATGAGATAAGTGTACTCATTACCACTACTTTTGATTTTGGTTGCTGATACGATGCTATCTTTCTTTTTCTAATATTATTTTGTTATTCTTTTTTATATAGGAATATAATTAATTTTGTATAGTTATTTTGAAGTTAGCTACATTGCTGTATTTTTCTATTGTTTTTGGTAACTTGCAAGTAACTTGGTAACTCAGAAGTAATGAAATTTGTATTTTTTTTATAAACCATTGGGATTTTTAAGTTATAATTGTACTAGCTAGGATCTTCAACTTTACTAGGAGTGGTGATAAATTATATATCTTTAAAGTAAACAATTTTATAACTTTTAACATATCTATGCACCTATGAAACCATCACCAGACGGCTCGGCGCCTGTGGCTCAAGTGGCTAAGGCGCCAGCCACATACACCTAAGGTGGCAGGTTTGAATCCAGCCTGGGCCCACCAAACAACAATGACGGCTGCAAAAAAAGTAGCCAGGCATTGTGTTGGGCGCCTGTGGTCCCAGCTACTTGGGAGGCAGAGGCAGGAGACTTGCTTGAGCTCAGGAGTTGGAGGTTGCTGTGAGCTGTGATGCCACAGCCCTCTACCCAGGGGGACAGCTTGAGGCTCTGTCTCAAAAAAAAAAAAAAAAAGAAAAGAAACCATCACCAGAATCAACATAATAAACATACCCCTTATGCCAAAAACTTTCTTTACTTCCTTATGCTACCACCCCACCTCCTCCCGTCCAAGGTTACCATTGAATTGCTTTTTGTCACTATATGGTTAGTTGGCAGTTTTTTGAATTTTAAATGAATGAACTTTCTACAGGAAAATTTTATGTAGTAAAGGAAATATTCCCTATCTTTATTGAAATGATTTTTATAGAATTCAAGCACTTTTCAAGATTCATAAAAGTATACTTCAAAAATGGGTGAATTTTATTATAAGATAATTACACCTTAAAAAACTCACTTATTGAAATAATAAAATACTTGATGAGATTCAAAGTGTTTCTAATTTAGCCCATGGTCACGCTGCTAAAATGTGGTGGATCTTGGGATCCAACCCAGCTAGGCTTACTCTAGAAGTTAGTTCTTAACTTTTTTAATTACAATGTAAACTTATTTTTAATATACTTAAATACTTAATGAGCTAATTTTTCAAAATTCCCTCATGTAAGATTGAGACACTTCCAGACCCTCTAACGTTTCATTGTATTATAACTGACTTCCTCTGAAACTGGGGTGAAAAAGCTTTGTTCTTTATGACCAGCTCATCTAAGAGGCTGTCTCCATTGTCTCTTCCTATTCCTTACCTTACACAGATATAAACAACAGCTGTTATAGCATAATTGTAAGTCTCTCAGCTAAAACAAGTCCAGCTAAGAGCTAAGAGTTGAAAAGAGCACAAAATTGTATTTGGATGATTATAATGTCATGTTAACTTACATCAGAAATTATAATTGATAGTAATCAAAGAACACACAATCACAGAATATATGCAATTCAGAGATCATTGGTATAATGTTCCCAATTAACACTTAAGTCAAAATCCACAAAGTTACATGAGTTGTTTGATGTTACTCAGGTTCTTAGTTGAGGGAAAGTGAGAACTGAAGTGTGAACTTTCTGGTGCATTTCGGTATTCTCTCCTCACTCATGTAGATAATCTTGGTGCCATGAACTATGCTATTCAGAATATTAGTGAAGAGAAAGATTGTAATTTTAGGTCAAACTTGAAGCTGACAAGTGTGAAGATCTCTCACCTGTGCTGATTTCTTTATCTCATGGAAACTATAACCTAGTTGAGTTATGGAATGCTAGGGAGAAGGAAGCGGAATACTTTTAGAAAAGAAGAATTGCTACGAAATCAGGCTTATTAGGAAAGTAGGAACTTTGACAGAACTTCATTATGGAACACTGAACAAATCACTTAATCTCACTCCTGCGGTCAGTATCGCCAGAGAAGAAGGAGAGATGAGACGTCCCTGCTGAACACGGTGAAAGGGCTTTCATTCATTCTCTCTTCTGAGTAGTCAGGTCGCTCTTGTGTATCAGTTGCTTATTTGTCTTGTCTTAAAGAATCTTATCATCAGATTAGATTAGAAGCTTGTATGCATTTGTGAAAATTGACTTGAGTATGCCATCCACACGAAACCTTGTCTTAGGAGAAGCAATAGCGTCTCCACATTCCTAAATAATCATTTTAAAAATCAATTTTGAGATCAGTTGTTAAAGGTATTCCAACTTCTTGCCTTGTTGGGTAGGAAGTGGGAATTCTATGATTTTTTTTGAAATTGTAGTTTTATATGAATTTTAAAAAATTACAACATGGTAGGACATCTTTTTATTTAAATTTCATTGATCATATGATAACATTCTTATCATTGGAAGTAATGTTAATTTTTTTTTAAACACAACTTCTTGTGTTTAAATCACAAGCAGTTAACTGTTACTCTGAGACGGGATCTGTTGCACAGTATAAAACTATGATTTATTTACAATTTACATTCTTTTTCTATAACTATTAAAAGAAAAAATAAAACATGGGTGGTGACTGTTATGAGTTGAATTGTGTCTCTCCAGAAGCTGGGTTGATGTCCTAAACCCCAGTACCTCAGACTACAGTCTTGCTTGGAAGGAAGATTGTTGCAGACGTAAATAGTTAAGATGAGGTCATATTGGAAGAGGCTGGGCCCTCATGTCATCATAACTGATGTGTTTATAAGAAAAGTAGACGAGACAAATAGACAAAGACACAGGTGCCGAGAACACTATGAGGCAGTGGAGGCAGAGGTGAGGAAGAACTCTGCCCTGTAAACGTCAGTGGGAATGTTGACCTGCTGATAGCTTAATTTTAAACATCTACCCTTCCAGACAAGAAATCTCTGTTGTTTTAAGACATCTATCTTCTGGGCCTCTGTGAAGGCAACCTTAGGAAAACCAACACAGTGCCCATTTGCCCTAGTTATGCAGACGATCTGAAGAGTTTATGTGCAGGAATAATAATCTTTAATTTCCCAGATATCTGGGAATTTATAGAACGCATTTGCACACATGCATTGCATTAGTCACGCTTTCTATTTTTTGATGTTCAGATATCTTGGGATCTTTTAGTCCCAGCTAGGGACTGCCTCTTCCAGGGTTAGCTAATTCCTACAGACAGCAAACATGTTGGTTTTGATATGCAAACCATCAAATCCAGAGTCTATACTCCCAATCACCTCCTTTTTCAAATTCTTACACACCAAGCCAATATTTCTCCTACCCTAAATTACCAGAGACTGACCCGCTATACAGAACCCACCAAAATTACCCAAACCGTTTAATCCCAAATTTACTCAGCATACCTACCCTGTCTTCCCCTCCCTTTCTGTGAACACCAGAAAAGATCTGGCCCCCACTTTCCCTTATTCTTCCCCCTCTAGACTGAGCTGAGCTTTCTCATGCGGCCCTATGTGGCGTGATGTGCCCCGTCCTCTTGGAAATTGTAAGTAGTAAACTGCTTTGGAAAGTGGTTATCTCTGTCAGTCATCTCACTATATCTGATTCAAACAAAATTCTAAGTGAAATGTGCTCACTAATTAGTGGGTGCTAATAGGTAGGTATGTCACCAGCACAGAGTGACACAAATGACATGTGAATCCCAGGGAGGGGGAGGGGGAAGAGGGATGTACGACATAGAAACTTACACATCGGATACAATGAACACTATTCTGGTAACAGGAACGTCGAAACGTGGGCTGATTATTATTTTTACTCAATATCCAAATTTTTCTTTCGAGTCCTTGCGACTTTTACAAGAGAAAGCACAACCTTTGCAAAACAAATCTGTTTATTATATTGGCCTATTTCAAAGTACTTAATATGGAAGAGCAATCGTTTTAAAGTGTATCTTTTAAAAATATTCATTTTCTTGTTCAATTATTTTCTCCAAATTGCATTTAAGTTTGGGCACTTAAAAGGGAATTGTGTAGAATGCACTTCAGGCAGTTAAGATAAACAGAAAAACTTTTGCTTAGTAAGCCATATTCAAACAAATAGCAGAAAACATAAATGAAAAATTATTTATCAATAGCCTTCTTGTAACTTTACATAATTGTTAGTTCAGAAGGATATTTAACCTGTCTCTCTGAAGCTTCTACCATTCGATTATAGCTGACATATATGATATTTGCCCAAATCTACCTTGACTTCAGCCTTCTGGCCCATAATTCTGCATATTTATTTGTAAGATATTCTCTTTTAAATTTGAAAAAATGAAATAAAGGCTATGTTTACTGTCTAGGCACTTATTTGAAATTTTAATATCAGTTTTCTTAAAAAATATATATATATATATATCAGTTTTCTAGTTTGGGAGGATGTAACTCCTTAATTTGTATAAGATTATTATGCACTTTTGTACTCCATTTCATGCACATTCCTAAATATTATCATCTGTGAGTGATTATAAAGAAGATTCTATCACTTCAGAATTTGCATTTAAGTTAACTCATTTTTAAAATCTAGTTCTTAGCATTGTACTATTTTTCATAAAGGCTTAACATAATCTTTCCATATGAAGAAGTATTTTTCTCTACTAATCACTATAAAAATTATATTAAAACCTCAAAATGAATCATAACAAAATGGACCACTAATTGAATATGCTTTTAGGAGGTCACTTTATGCGAGGCATAACTTGCACATGGCTGGAGTTGATTTGAAGGCCTCCTGTGCAGCCCATATGGCTCTCAGAGTATATCTGAGAAAGAGACACTTTGATTGGTGGAAGGAAGCCCACCCTGCCCCCCGCAGAGCTACCCTTCTTCACTCTTCCCCCAAGCCAACAGACCCATCTGCTGTTCATACCCTGTGTTAGGGGACATAAGACCAGCTAAATCATTGTCATGAGTCTCCTTTGTGTACTGACTTGAGTCGTGGGGAAAGTACCCTTAGAGTATCCATGCTCTAGGTAGACAATAGATTTATCCAAAACCACTTCAATCCTCAGGCTGAGCTGGGGATGGCTGGGCTGCTCCACACAGGTGGCTGACTCCTCACTTTGGAAAGGCTGGGATATGGGCAATTGCTTAATTGAAATGGCTGTTGCTTAGGTTGAAATGAGGGAGAGACACAGGGGCCAATTTAAGCTTTCAGTTCTACCTACATAAAAAGCAAATGAGTCTTTACTCCTTTGTAGGCTTGGTGATAACATGCTTATTTTAAAAAACCTCAATTCTTCCCAAGATGCTTTAAATTGAATTTTAGTTGTATTACTTCTTTTCTCTTCCAACAATAACAAAAAATAGTCATTTTTGGTAAGGAAATGAAAAGAAAATATCAGGTATTTTGGGAGGATTTGGCAAGTTTTGAACTTGCTTCATATTTCTGTCTGCATAGAAATTATACAACTGTGAGGCCCAGCTCTTGGGCACAGCAGTGTTCACTCACTCAAGTACGGGAGCTGTGAACAATTATATCTCTTTAAATCTCCCTTCTGAGGATTTTGGGCACACTTACAGAACTGTAGCAGCATGCCTGGCCTTGCAAATGGGGCCTCATTATTAATAGAGTGAAATTTTTTTTCATGATGGTCTAAAACACAGCACATCCTTCCTGCCAACGTCGATTTGTTCTGAGAGTTCACTGACAGGCTGTCCTTCGGGGGAGGAGGAGGAGAAAGGAAAACTTACTCAGATTTCCACTTTCAGATTGGCCCCTAGAAATTCTGCGCTGGAAAGTGTAACTTTATTACTATTCCTATTTCATGGTAAAGAAATTATCTGGAACTGTGATTCCAGTCCCAGATTTAATTTAATTAACACCTTTAAGGGCAGCAGATCAGTACCTTATAGACCTATTGAAAGAGTCCCCAATCGATATTTATTGATGGATAAAGTGGTGAGTCTTGCTGAGCTCTCGGTTTCTCCTGATCCAATTAAACGTGTGGCCAAACATCATAGATGACTTAACTGAATGTAATGGCCACTGGTTTTCTCTCTGCTTTAGTTAACTATTGCCATTTAACAAATTATCCTTAAACATGGCAGCTTTAACCAAGAAAGGGATATTATTTCCAAGTTTCTGTTGATAAATGAGGAAAGTAGGAGTAGATTAGCTGGGTGGTATTGGCTGAGGTGGGATGTTGGCCAGACCAGCTGTCATCCAAAGCTTGACTGGGGCTTAAGGTTCTGCTGCCCAAGATAGTTAAGCCTGCTGGCCTTCGGTGAGGGCCACAGTTTGTTCTTGCTTGTTGACAAAGGTCTCTTCTTACTTGTTGACAGACCTTTTTTTTTTTCCTTTCTTTCTTTTCTTTTTTTTTTTGAGGATAGGTAGCATCCAACCATGTGTGGTGTTTCACGCCTACAATCCTAGCTCTCTAGGAGGCTGAGGTAGGTGGATTGTTTGAGCTCAGGTGCTATTCATTTAAGTCAATCTCTTTCGATGTGTTTTGGTTGTATCACTGCTAAGAAAAGATACCATGTGGACTATCAGGCAAGACTCATGAGGGTCATAACCCACATCCCTGGGGTGACAAAGCAAGGGCATTATGTGCACTGTTGGAATTCTTTGCCTTCTGAAAAGCTTACCTCCTGTTGTACCACTTGTCATGTTTGAAAATTACTAATCTAGAGGATCACCTGAAATTGTGCACCTCCATGCTGCAACAGAATATTCAAGTGCTAGTGTCCCTGTGATAAAAGGATGTTTTTTCTTCTCGGTAGTTGCCCAGTAATGGGATAGCAGGATCAAATGGGAGGTCTAGCTTGAGTTCTTTGAAGGTTCTGCATACTTACTTCCAAAAAAGGGTATATTAATTTGCAGTCCCACCAGCAGTGTACCTAAATGCCCACCAACCCAGGAAGGGATTAACAAGCTGTGGCATATTTAATCAAATTTAAAACTCTGAAAAGAAGTTTATCTGTTTTTTAATCTCATCACTCTGAACATAGATTTTGTATCACACATAGCTCTAGTCTGATTTCTTTGTGATTAAGGACTCATGAGTAAAATGATAAATTAAAGCCAGATTGCTACTGTCGAATTTTGGTAACCAATCACTTATTCACTGTATGTCTCTTTCTGTTCTGCCCTTTCTTCATTGCCTTGCTTACTTCTTCAGGTTTATATGGGGATAAAACCAAGTATTTTATTTGCAAAAATAGTAACACAACTGGATGTTCAAGAATAGAGATAACAATGGACATTAAAAAGCTCGTGGAATGTAGCATGTGGCCATTTTACCCTTTCAGATTTTATGCTCTGAAGAATATATATGATGAAAAGTTGACTAAAGACAGTGAGGACTCTGAAAATACGAATAATGGTAAATGTTTATAGAAAATGCTGTTTACTGGAGGATTTTTTAATGTTTAACTAAGCCATCTAATTCTGTCTCAGAAATATACCTAGGTTGGTTATAGCCAATTACACAAAATTTTTAATTTCACTTTACCTCAAAAGAGATTGACTTAAATGAATATTTTAAATGGTAATTACTTATATAGGGTATTGCTTTAAAACTCAAACTAGGTTGGGTATCAACTTGACATTTCATTTGACCCCGTAATTCCCATGAAATAGATGCAAAGTACATTTCTCATTATTGAAAAATGAACTTACTTTACAAAGTCATCTTTGCTTAGTGTTTAAGATGATGAAATATATGATTATCCACTAAACTTGATACTATCAAAAATCCACAAAGAAACCATAAAAATAAATAACAACCAAAATCTTTAAAAAATAAAGATAGAAAATCATATCTGAAAACATTTATTCTATAATATGGGATGTGCTAGGCATTATCCTAAGTCCTGGACAAAAATGGGAACAGAAGAGCACAATGGAATTCATTATAAATAGTTTTACAGGTTACTGTGGGGGGGCGGGAAGTATCAATGATGTAATCATATGTATGAATATTTAAGTATATACTGAGCTAAGTGCCCTATAGGAAAGATGTATCCTTGTCATTCACTGAAACCTTATAAAAAAGAAACTTACCCAGACTTTGGAGTGTAAGTAAGGGTTCCTTAACGTATATGATGCTCAAGTTAATGCATTATATATGTGTTGAAGTTAATTAGCAAGTACATAAGCCCAGTGATACACATCAGATTATTTGAAGCATAGACAAAGAGCCAGGTGACAGAAACTCAGAGAAAAACAAGAAAAATGGAACAAGATCAGGCTAGACAGATAAAGCAGAATCAGAGATTGCAATGAAGTAGATTAAAAGCAATGGGTAGACACCAAAGCATCTTAGAAAGAATAGTAATGGAGATAGGACATAATCCAAAATAATTGTTTTTGCTTTTGTAAAAGTAAGTTTCATTACAATACAATTTACAAAACATAAAAATGTTTCCTTTTAAGGCATATAGATGTATCAATTTGATTATTCCATTCAGCCATGTAAAAAGTTGTCTGGTGTACTTGGTGTAATTGTCCTCCATAGTTCACGAGTTTCTAGTTTGAAAACTGGCTCACATCTGAAAACTGAGCCAGGGAAGCCACTTTTTATCTGGGGCAATTGGAGTTCAATCTCCTGGTCATTTATCCTGGATTCTTTCTAATAATAAAAACTAAAAAGTACACTTATTGGCTGCCCTTTGGGATATCACCTTGTATTAGCCATCTCTGTGAGTCCTTTTCATTTCCCAGCAGAAAAGTTTCCAAAGAACACTTCACAGTTCTGCTTTGTGCTAGCGAAACTGTGGAGAGACTGAAGCTTTTGGTGATTGGGTAGTTGGCAAAGGCATGCGGGTTGAAGAACCTGAAGCCTAAAGACCTCCCATCACTTGGAGATGAAGGAAATGTGCGTGGATGACTGGTGTCCTATTTGAGGAGTGGAAAAAGGTATCAATGGAGACATGAATAAGTAGAAACAGTCTATTCTACTGATTGTAGACAACTGTCCTGGCCACACAGAGTGAATCATCTGCCTCTAAACGTGACCTCACAATCCAACCTCTTGACCAAAGTACCATCAAAACATTTAAAATCACGACCAAGCCCAGCTCTTGCAGTGTGTCACTACCAAAACGCAAGCCTGTGGTCTACCTGTGGAAGCAAATTCACCTGCTGTACAGTTAACACTCTAGATGCTCTCTTCTGGATCAGTTCTGCTTGGAAAATGTTCAACAGAAAAAATATAGGAGTGTTGCTAGAAATTTGAATTGTCTCAGCTCCAAAGCATGACAGTCCATTTCCCAAGGAATAATTTTAAAGGGTACATTTTGCTATTCCATTGAAATTTATTTTAAATTTTTTTTATAAATACCAAAATATTAGGGGATACATACTTTTTGTTTGCTTAACATTTTTGTACTGAACTGATTGAGAGCCTTGAGTCAAAGATATAAGTGCTCTCTTTACCTAGATAGTGTGCACTGCACCCAATAGATGTGGATTTACTCATTACTTCCTCCCCCCTCCCCAACTCAACTTTCATTGAGATTAACTTCCATATGTGTGTTTAAATTTTGATCAATTTGTTTCAGTTTGGTATTGAGTACATGTGTTCATTTTTCCATTCTTATGGTATTTCACTTAGAAGAATGGTTTCCAGTTCCATCCAGGTTGTCATAAAGATACTAGTTTACCTTTTTTATGGCTGAGTAGTACTCCATTGTATGCCCACAACACATTTTATTAATCCATTCATATAACAGTGAGCACTTGGGTTGTTTCTACATCTTTGCTATTGTGAATGGTGCTGCTATAAACATTCCTACTCTGGTGTCCTTTTTATAAAATGACCTTTCTTCCTTTGGGTATATACCCAGCAGTGAGATTGTTAGATCAAATGGTAGATCTACTTGGAGTTCTTTGATATATCTCCACAAAAATGTCCATGGAAGTTCTACCAGTTTGCAGTCCTACCACATCCAGGCAGCATCTGTTATTTTGGGACCTTTTAATATGAGCCATTCACACTGGAGTTAGGTGATATATTATTATGGCTTTGGTTTGCATCTCCCTAATGATTAGAGGCACTGAGCATTTTTTTTCATGAATGTGTTTGTGTTTCCTGAAGACAGCAGATACTTGGTTTGCATTTTCTTATCCATCTAGCCAGCCTGTATCTCTTCAGCATGGAATTTAAGACATTCATATTTATTGAAAGCAAAGACAGGTGTGGTAGACTTTTGTTTTGTTATCTTGGGTATACCTTCATTGTTTTGTTTAACCTCTAGAGTCATTGTGGTATCTAGGCTCCACACTTTAGCTTTATGTGATATTGGTGGGTATTTGTTGTGCTACTCTGAGGGTAATGCAGGCCTGAGTACTTCCTACAGGGTAAGTCTGGTTTTCAAAAATTCAATCAGCTATTCCTTGTCTGTGAAAGTCTTAATTTCTCCTTCATTTGGAAAACTTAAGTTACAAAGCCTTGGGGGAGTTCAGATGTTATTTTTACAGCACTAGGGTCAGGGCAAGCTCTCTAGACAAGCAGAGCTGTTCACAGGGGAAGAGGCTGAGGGCTTCTACACTAGGGTGTTAGGATGGGTATTTTCTCCCTTTTCTACCCTTATCTGGTTGCACAGTATTTCTGGGGGAAGTGTAGGGGTTTCTCCTATACCAGCACACACCTGAGAGGGAAGTATCAGAGCCAGCAAGGCAGAGAGAGCCACACATTCCAGTTCAGATGGGACACCATTTCCTCCTGCAGCTGAGGGGACATGCCCTACTCATAGCCTTCTAAATCTGCCTCTCAGGGAATCACAAGGCTGACTGTAGTAGGTCCCAGCCTGATTTCCTGTAAGCCAGTTTTCGGGTGGGACTAGAGGCAAGCTCCCAGAAGAAACCCCCATGCCCATGGCAGCACAGATGATGGGACAAGCTGGCCAAGAGTGCTGGGTCAGAGCCAGCCCAGTAGGAGGTAGATGGGGCTACAAGCGCCTGTCAGTTCAGATGAGCCACATTTTTTTTTCTCTTGTAGCTGAGAGGGCACAAGGGAGGAGATTTTGAAGACTTTGTTGCAATGGATAATGAGGGGTCAACCTGTAATGAACCTGATTTAAAGGCAATTTTCCAAGTGATTTTAACTAAAGTACAGACCAGTGTGAAACAATTGATGAAACAGAAGAAGCAAGTGAAGATGATGAAGAAATTGCAGAGGCTCCCATAGAAGACGATGTCAGGATTCTGACAGCACAGTTGAAGTCTTTGCTGGGGAAAAATGACCAGTTATGCTGAGTGGTGCAGGCAGCACTGAAAGTGCTTTCTCCATGATGTTGGTAATAAGAATAAGAAACCGACAAAGATTCACCTGTACCCCTATAAGACAAACCTCAGAAGTGATCCCTCCAAACCCCCTCCAGGTGAATCTTTCTAAGAGTAGAATGTGAACGTTTTAAAGCAATAACTGAGAAAATGACATGAAGGCTGTGTTGACCAGTTTGATGGAAGTATCTCGGAATGCATGTGAAAACCCCACACTGTACCCTAGAAGTGCATTAATGTACATAGTTAACATTAAATAAAAAAAATTGTATACAGATTCACCCAAAGCAAATGAATAATATATATCTTCCTTTTGAAAAAAAAAAAAAAAGAAACCAACAAAGATCAACTGGTTTTTTTTCCCAGAAAGAATAATTAAACCATAAGGAAACGGCACACGTATTGATTTGGTGTGATACTGTATGTATGATTTTACTGTGTTCTGATTTTATATCACTTTCATGCTATTCTCTAATAAAAGCTGTACAAGAAGGTAAAGTACACATACGTGTCAGTACAGCAGGCCTAGTTCCTTACGTTGACCACCTCCACATGTTGATCAGTTTGTTACAGTCCCTTGGGTGGTCAGCTTACAGAGGTCCCACTGAACTTAACTGACTTGAACCTGCCCCTGTTTTCTCTAATAATTTTAAAGTAGTTAACAAAAGTCAGTTAAATTCTTAGATCTTTAATCACATCCCAGTGCCTCAGTGATCTTACAGGCCAAAGCTTTATCAGCTGTATTTTCTAGAAGCACCTCATTCCATGTCTCCCCCTGTGTTTTAGAACGCGTGACACTACCAATCCAGAAGTTGTCATTACTCCACTAAACTATGAGAATGGGATTGGGCCTGGTTTCTGTCTTCACCATAAGTGGTTTTTGTTGGTTTGTTTTGTTTCCCCCAGAGTTCTATCCTGAGGATCTGTTTTCATGCCTAGAACCACTTCCAAGAGTCTTAGCTTAAGCTCTTTTGCACAACCTACCCCTGTTTTTGCAAAAGCAGGTAACAGAGAGAAAGACACTACAAGAGAACATTATCGAGGTTTATACCGCAGGAAATGGGTGCAGCATTCGTCCCTGGGCCTGTGGAGATCAGGGAATGGCCCTCAGAACTGCTCAACAATGGATTGATTTGGGGGCGAGTGGGTCATTTTTTCTTTAGCTCCAGTCCTGACTTCTTCATGAGCTCAACGTTTTCAATGGGGGCAATATTGCCGTATTTTCCTTAGCTGTTAATTTTCAGAAAGGCATATCTAGGGTGAAAGGACGCCAGTGCTAGTATAAGGCTGGAAACTTGCAATGTAAGCTACCTTGAATCCTGCACAGAACTGCCAGTCATTTTTCAAATAAGTGGCTGATGCCAAGTGAATGAGGTGTAGACACAAGAAATGTTGACTATGGAGACAGTCTTTGGAATATACATGGTCTGCATAGTTTTTATAAAGCTTTCATACAATTTGTATTTTATTCAACTATATAAATAAGTAAATAGACAGATAAGTAAGCAACTAAATAAGTATGATTTGGGAAAATCCACTAATAGTAGGGTGACCAGACATCCCGCTTTTGGCTGGACAGTCCCGCTTTTTAACAATTTGTCCCGCATCCCACGGCGTCTTAAAAAAGTCCCGATTTTTGGAAAGAATACATGCACGGGCAGGAGAACAGGAAGGGAATATATAGTTTTTGGCTGCCATGTGGCTAGTTCTCCAGAATATGAGTTTTATATTATTTTTGTTAATTTTATAATGTTAAACTGTAATAATAACAAATAATTGTTGAGAAGTGATTATCGAGAACTGCTTATCAAAGTTTGCATTGTTGTCAAGCCCTGCCCCGCCCCTGCCCCGCCCCCACCATGTTGTCCCGCTTTACCGATGTTAAAATCTGGTCACCCTAACTAATAGAGATCTTTTGCTGCATGTAATTAGTAGTATAAATGTAAAGATCCTGATTGACCGTTTCAGAATTTTTCACCAGTGCCATGCACTGTCTGTAGATAGAGATCGATCTTTATGTTAACAAGAAACTCTTTATTTTGCACAACATTAAAAGAAAAATAACACTGCAGCTCTTTCTTCCTCTGTTGTAATCGTGGTTAGACAGCTTGGTTCATTGCCTAGCACGCTCTGGCTTCAATTAGTTGCTAGGTGATGGATGATATTCTATAGTATCCGGCTGCCTCCGCCACAGCAGGCAGCAGGATTCTGGGATCAGGGCCAAACTGAGCTCTGAAACGCTGGATAATCTGCCAATATCTAAACAATCCTTTGACCATATGCGTTACCTTGCGAATTCTATTCATTTTTACTTTATTCAAAGAAAGTTCAGGAGTCTGATTCATTTAAAATGCAGAAGAAAACATAAAGAGATTAGAAAAAACAGCACATGGATAAAAAATATATCAAGGAGATAACAGTTTAAATAGGATATTTATTTTTCCATCATTAATATCTAGTTAGATTGCAGGCTAACAAATAAGAATTTGGGTTTTGTACTCTCTTTCCTGTCCCATTTGGTTCGTTAACTTTCCTCTCATTAGCTTCACATTTTTACATCCATCATAACAGTGATAGCTGCAATTTCCAAACTACCTGTTACAAGCTATGCACTGTAATTCTTAAAACTAATTCTTTAGGGGGCAGCACCTGTGGCTCAAAAGAGTAGGGCGCGGCGCCATATGCCAGAGGTGGTGGGTTCAAACCCAGCCCTGGCCAAAAACTGCAAATAATAATAATAATAAAATAATAATAATTCTTTAGTCAGGTATAGTAATTAATTTTCAGCATTAAAAGAATTCTTGTGAATAGACCCAGGCGTATATATGATGAAATGAAAATATCCCTGACACTAATCCATGTATTTTTATATGTCCTGTGTATTTTTTTTTTTAATTCTACAGTGATTTTGGTGCATACAAGTTTGAAAACGAGAACAGTGATACAGAAAGGGATTTGTATTTTTAAAAGTTTTTTTTTTGCTTTTTTCTGAAGAAAGTAAAGCCTACAAGTTGAAATTAATCAACTTTTCTAACATCACTCTGTTAAAATGCTATGCTTTTAACCCACACCTATGTAGACGCCAGCTTGTGCAATACCTACAGGGCATGGAGTCCTTCAGAGATCGATCTTTACTACAGACACCCAGATGCTTATTACAGATGCTTATATCTCCCCACTCCCCAATTATACTTACAATCACACATGCCATGAGTCAGAAATTGAAAATATAAAAAAAAAATTAAAAAGGAAAATGAATTGGAAAGAATAAATTATAGCATTTTGACAGATTGAATCATAAACTTCAGAAATGAGTGAAAATAGTAGAAAATTTGAAAAAGCTTGTCATGTTTAGCATTAAAAAAGTGCTTGTTAAATAGGTGATGGGTGGAAATGTGATGATCGCTGTATATAGATGTTTCTGAAATGAGGTTTAGGCGCAAAATGATACATTGACAAGGCAGGTTAATAAAAGTGACTATATTTCGATCTCTCTTTTTAAAGAAGAATGCACGGAAGTGACACACACAAAACGAATGAATGCTTTACTGAGATAAAGTAAACCATCCTTTAAAGATTACGTAAGAATCAAAGACAAATTGGTGTCACCAAGAGCAGCAGAGATACGTGAGCTCCCCTAACTAGCTTAAAGGGAGCAACTGAATGGGTCAAGGAAGAGATCATTGTCAACCGGTTGGGATGAGATTTTAAAAAGTGCATAGACATCTTTTAATTATCTCCTTAGGACGTGTTCATTTGTGTTTCTGAGTCTGCTGAAGCACATAAGCAGAAGCAGAAGAAAGATGAACAAGCTGCAGGAATGTTTGTCGATGGGGATGAGACAAATGTGGGCGTCATGAGTAGGGTAATAAGCTAGTCCTGAAAGAGTAAAAACATTCAGAGGCTATTTAGTGACATTACTTTTGTTTCATTTTTATTCTCTTTCCCTGTGAATGTTTAAGCCACATTTATGTTTAGTTGTTATTGTATATAGAATACAATAGTCCTAGTTTCCCTAACTAGGACATAGAAAGTTAAGTAGCATAAGAAGCTTTAATAAATATCAAATATTTTATGTAATATAGATGTAGCGTGAAATAAAAGTGTGTGACTTAGCACCTGATGCTAGACATAATTAGTGCCAAAGCCCAAGGATAAGTAATGTATAAAGTCCTGGGACCCAGGTACACATTTTGTAAAATTACTCATATAATCAAAGTTTGATTAAAAATTATGCTTGCTTTCTTAATTTTAAAATCAGTACCAATGTATGGGGAAAATAATGATTATGAAAATATAAAATATAGGAAGAAAAATTTTTTAATTTAAAATAAAAATACCTGAAATTATCCAGACATTGCCATTAGTAGCCCAATAAATACAATTTAATTTTAATTAAATTTTGTCTTGGAAAAACTACATTAAAACCAAAAAAAAAAAAATACAGGATTTAGGAAAAAACATAATTACAATATAATAAGAGATGATATTCTATAAAAATGACTCTGCAGTATATATTTTATGTTTAGCAATTAATATCATTATATGTATTTATTTTAATCACATATATCTATAGATGCTTTAATAAAATTTACTCTATACTTAACTTTGATTAACCAGTTCTTAAAAATAAGCCACCTTAATCATAGACATCAAAAAGCTTCTCATGCTTTCTTAAGTTTATGTTGTAAAACCTTAGTCCAATTTCCTGATGAGGTTCTAAGAGAAATTAATAGAAACAGCATGGCCTATAAGCTCAAAAATCTTAAAGAAATTATAAGAAAATTGTTCCCCATCATAATGAGATTACTATCATAATTTAGTGTTATAAATTTAAAGGTGTTGTGTAGAAGGAATTCATGCATGAAATTATATAACCTCTGTAATACTGGAGTGTATTTCACTTAATGCTGTGTTTGCCGGTTGTTTTAATCTGTTTTCTATTTTCTTGGAAGAATATGGCAAGTAAACTTCCAAGGCCCCACAATTTTCAAAAATGTTTTTCTTTCTTTCTGTCATGTTTGTACACTTTATTAGAAACAAAAATATGTAGGTACCAAAAATTTCCAACATCCAATTAAGTGTGTGTGGGTGGCCCCTGTGGCTCAAGGAGTAGGGTGCCAGCCCCATATGCCAGAGGTGGTAGGTTCGAACCCAGCCCTAGCCAAAAAAAAAAAAAAAAAAAAAATTAAGTGTGTGCTTTTTTCTCCTTGCTTCTTGCTTATTTCTACACTATTAATTCTGAAATTTAAAGTCAAATCTGGTTATTTTATTTTTCTAACTATTTATGTTTCTACTTAAAAACTTTCTTTCCTATCTTTTGCATGTGTATGAGTTACCTCTACTATGAAACTACTTGTACCCAAATTTACCATAACACAACAAACATGTATTATCTCAAAGTGTTGGTGCGTCAGGACTCTGGACCTGGCTTAGCTTGGGACCTCCAGAAGGGACACCCAAGGTTTGCTATACTCTACTCTGTAGAAGTGAATCACTGGGTCCAACACCCGTTCTACAGGTGAATACACAAGGACAGAAAGAGCAAGTGATGGTGATCACTGAGGTGGGGCTGGGGGAGGTAAAGACTATCACAGTGTCTTCTCTGGCCCCCTACATTTAAAATTCTTTCTATATGTAAAACACTCTCATTCCTAAGGTCCCCAAGTGACTTATCCCATGTAAGCATCCATTCCAAACCCAGAATCTCACTTTCTAAATCAGGTCTATTGTGGGGGAAGCTCCATGAGTGTAGAACCTTAAATATAACTTCTTGGAAATAGCTCCTTCTGCTCCTTAGACCAATAGAATTTAAAGAGATAAGGGTCTGTTCCTACACATCCAGCATGCGATGGTGGGGCAAGCTTAGACAACAGGAAGAGACACTGCTATCTAGAAAACGGGGAACAGGAGGCACGGGGTCCACTGCACTTCTGATACTCACTAGAAAGCTGGCAGAACCTTCTTGATTTCCTGAAGGCACAGGAGTAATTCTACGCATTTCTTGGCTCTGTGCTTGGGTCTGTGGATCCATCCTGTGACCTGCTCTTCCTTCTTCTGGGAGAGTACTGCATGATAGAAGCGGAGTAGTTTCTGGAGATGCAAATCCGTGGGCTTACTGCGAGTCTGATTGGTTTTTACCTTCTAAACAAAGGGAACACCCACAAATATCTTAGAGATAAGTTCATAGACTTTTTGCAGACTTTATTGTTTGTTTGTTTTGAAGACGGAGTCTCACTCTGTCACCCTAGGTAGAGTGCTGTGACATCATAGTTCACAGCAACCTCAAACTCTTGGGCTCAAGTGATCCTCTTGCCCCAGCCTCCAGAGAAGCTGGGACTATAGGCACCTGCTACAACCCCCAGCTATTTTTAGAGATGAGGTCTCCCTCTGGCTCAGGTTAGTCTCAAACCTGTGAACTCAGGCAATCCACCTGCGTTGGCCACCCAAGTGCTGGGATTACATATGTGAGCCACTGGGCCTGGCCGGGTTTTATTGTTTGATAAACATTGTCTGTAATATACAGATTACAGATAATCTGGTGTGCTTAAGTCCTACTGACAAACACCACCTACTGTCTCAGAGATTAAACTGGAAGTGTCAGTATCTAAACAGAAGAAAATCCCAAAATAAGGTTCAAAACTTCTCCAGAGGATAAGGAATCAGCAAAAGAAACCATGAAACATGAAAAATCGGAATGACAGGACACCCCATTACTCCACACCCATGGTAGTAAATCAAAATGAGAATATTGAATTGAGTGGCAAGGAATTTAGAACATAGATTGTAAGAAAGCTTAATGAAATGCAAGAGAAATCCAATACAAGGAAACCACAAAACACGTAGAAAATATTGCTAAAGAAATTCAATAATTTTTTTTGAAAATCAAGGAGGTTCTGGAAATGAAAAATTCATCAAGAGGCTACAAAACACAGTGAAAGCCTTAATGGTTTACCAGTAGGTCAGAGCCAGAGCAGGCAAAGGAGGAATCTCAGAGTGAGAAGACAACACCTTTGAATCAAACAAGTCAGAGAGAACAAGCAGAGAATTAAGAGGAATGAACAAAGATGCCAAGAAATTCGGGGTTGTGTAAAGACCCCAAACGTAAGATCACGGGCATCCCTAAGGGTGAAGAGCTGGAAAACCCATTTGAGGAATCCTTGAGGAAAATTTTCCAGGTGTTGCTAGACACCTGGACATCCAGATACTACAAGCCCAACAGAATCCTGGGAGATTCATCACCAAGCAACAATTGCCACAAACAGATAGTCATCAAAGTGACCAAAATTAACACAAAAGGGGAACTCCTCTACACGAAGTCATGAAAAGCAAAGAGCCTACTGCTGAATGATAGTTGGTCAAGGCGGAAATTGAGAAGGAAATCAAAAGATTCTTTGAACTAAATGAGAAAGTGGACACACAACCTGTGGACTCAGCAAAAGCTGTCACAGGAAGAAAATGTATTGCCGTAAATGCCCACATCCAAAATATATAAAGATCACAAGTCAACAATCTAATGGAATCGTCTGAAGGGACTGGAGGAGGAAGAGCAAAGCAATTCCAAGCCTACCATTAAGAAAAGAAAGAAAAAAGAAATAAAAAAAAGCAATCCCAAGCCTACCATGAGAAAAGAGAAAAAGTAAATTAAACTGATGACAAAAGAATTACCCAGAAGATTAAGGAAACAAAAAGTTCTATGAAAAGATGAACAAAATGTACAGGCCTCTCGTGAGGTTAACCAGAAACAGGAAAGAAGGGACCCTAAGAAGCTCGCTCAGAAATAAAAAAGGAAAAATTACATTGTATACCAGGGAAACGTAAAATGTCATCTCTGAACACCATAAAAATCCTCATGCACATAAACTTGAAATTGTTAAGGAAATGGATCAATTTTTGGAAAGTCACAATCTCCCTAAGGTCAGTTAGGAAGAAATAGAACTCCTAAAAGACCAGCATCAAGTATCAAAATTGAAAGAGCACTAATAAACCTGCCAACAAATAACAGTAAATAACAGCAACAAAAATGATGATCAGTGAGGGAGTCCTTTCATCTCTTTTTAAAGATTCTTTTTCTTTTCTTTTTTTTTTTTTTTTTTTTGTGACTGAATAGTACTCTAGGGACTCTCTTTGATTTTTCTGAGGATTTTAGAAAAAGCTTTCTAGTCACACCTCAACTTCTTCTCTAGACCTTATTTTACTTGAAGTTACCTGAATTAGATATTTTCTTGGAAATGCCATTCCATTTCTTGGAAATCATTTCTTAATTTTAGCAAGGTTTGTAATCTGAAAGAGCTGGATTCCTGTTTATTTTTGCCTGATAGTCCTTTCTGCAATTTCACTCAATCCCCTCACCTTTTATTACAAGCAGCAAAGTATAACCAGGTGAAAGTTTTAATACTTTGTTTTAAAATTTACTTAGCTGGATCAACACATCTACTAGGCCCATCATCTACTTTTCATGTTTCTGCAGGTGGTGTCATTGATGCTTTTTCCTTCACGATATACAAAGAATCCTCTTCCCTCCTGTCTCCAATAACACAGTATGCTCCTCATTCCATTTCAGCATCCAGAAGCAGCATCCACAAAGTCCAGATTTCTACTAATGGTCTATTTGGAACAATTTTGGCTTTCTACGAGTGTTCTTCAAAGTCCTTTTATGATCCATCCACTGCCCAATTCCAAAGCCAACCCTATGTCTTAATGCATTTGTTAAGAAAGCACCCAATTTGGGGTACCAAAATCTACATTGTTCTCTATACTATGTAACAAAATTTAGCACCTTATACATTTTTATTTTTCTCACAATGGGTCAGAAGTTTGGGGGGAAGCTTATCTGAGTGCCCATGGCTCCAGGTCTCACCTCTGGTTGCAATAAGCTTTTGGGGAGGTCTGCAGCCAGAGGGCACCTGTCTCCAAGCTTTCTTTTGCTATTATTCACAGGATTCAGTTTTTCTGCTGGTGTTGTACTGATAAGGTTTCTTCCTTATAATATGTGCCTCTTCTTCAAACTCAGAACACAACAGGCTGCCCTCAGAGCAAATGAGTGAAAAGTGTTTGAGGGGGGTGGAGGGTGAGAAAGAGTGACCAGGACAAAAGCCACAGTCTTTGAAGGGTATGAGTAGCAGTACCCAAAGTTAGAAATTATCAGGGGCCAGCTTAGAGGTTACTTACAGCAAAATTTATCTTCTGTGTTTCTTAACTATTACCCTATTTTCCATCTATGTGTATACGTTTCCATCTGTTTATACGCCTTTATATGGAAAAAATATCTATTAGGTGAGTTCTCCTTCCCTAGAGCTATAGAAGAGGCAGAAGGAGAGAAAATCATGCCTGGTGCCACACACAAAGAAAACTCAGTAATCTCTTTGGCCTTTTTTCACAAGTTACGAATAATTTTTCTGACATGTGAAGTGACCTTCAAATAATTCAGCAAAAGAATATACACAGACGTATTTACAAAAGCACACAAACTTATTCATGCACAGACAGGCACAGAAAGAAAGAGGAAAACAGAAGTGGAGGTGCATTAGTAGTAAATGACCCCAGGATCGTGGGGATTTTGTCATACTGTTCTTTCAACTGTTCTGTCAGATGGGCAGTTTAAAAAATGAAATTCTGGGAGTGGAGGTGGGGGAAACAAAATAAAACAAAAAACTAACATCTAGAGAAGGCGAACATTTGTCAAATCTGGAGTCATTTTATAAAAAAATGAGATACTGGGACAAGCTAACATTGAAACTTGCACCATCTATTTTGACAGAAACCTGTCATATAGTTAGTACCTATAAGTTTCACTTAACATTATTTTAATTTAATGACTTTTACTTATTAGAATAACTAAAATTTAGATATTAGGATAATTCATATTAAGTGCTTTGATTAATGTTATAAAAACAGAATGGCTTCAGGCTTATTTTAATTTTTTAATTTAGGAAAGCATTTTTTTTTTTGAGACTGAGTTTTGAGCTGTTGCCCTGATAGAGTGCTGTGGTGTCACAGCTCACAGCAACCTCAGACACTTGGGCTTAAGTGATTCTCTTGCTTCAGCCTCCCAAGTAGCTGGGACTACAGGCGCCTATCACAATACCTGGCCGTTTATTTTTGTTGTTGTTATTGCAGTTGTCATTATTGTGTTAGCTGTCCTGGGCCAGGTTCAAACCTGCCAGCTCTGGTGTATGTGGCTGGTGCCCTACCCACTGAGTTACAGGCGCTGCCCTAATCTTATAAATTTGAAATAATAACCATATTAATACAACTATTCATGTGAGAGAGTGAGGGCCCTGAACCTCTGCTCTATTGAGATCACCTTCCGTTCCCTGTGCTTTACCTTAGAGATCTTTACCAGAACCTGTCCCAAAGACAGGCTTTCCCAAGTCCAATCTCAAGAAGAAACCCAAATCACCTTTACAATGCAAATCTAATTATGTCTAATGGTACAATCAAACTGTTTTTATGGCTACCTAGTGATTTTGTGAATAATTCAAAATAATTTAAAAGGCTTTCAAAGTCCTTTTCTATCTAGCATTTAATTCCCTTTCAGTTCCATCTCTGGATACTTTCTTCCTTATATTCTACGCTTTTAAAAGACTACCTTCCTCAGTTTATTGTGTGTGTGTTCTTTGAACACGCGATCTTTGCATTTACTTGTGTCCCTGAGTTAAACGCTCCTCCTGTCCTTTTCCCCATGAATTTTTGCTCATCTTGCTGGTCTCAATTTGAACATGATCTTTTCAAGTCAAGCCTTTGTGTGCATCCCGGACATGCCTAAAACATCCTGGGATCACTCTAATATTGATTCTTATCATGGCTTGTTCATTCATTTTTCTGTTTCTCCTGGTAGATAAGTTTTTCAGTGAGGATAGGATCAATTAATTGATGATAGTTCACCAATGCTAGCACAGACTTAAAAACATGTTACATAATTGCATTAAAATACAATAATGATTATTAGGTTAAAAATTTTTTGAGCAATAACTATGTGCAAATTACCTGAGATGGTCTATCTTGCTTACTGATCAAAAGCAATCTTTAGGTTTGGATAAGATTACCTTGAAGATAAGAAATACATGTAGAAATGCTAAATTAGTAAAGATCTATGCTTTTATTTAAATTCAGGCAATGAGTTTCACAATGCAAGATTTTTATTATTGAGATACAAGACATAAGAAGAGACCAAGGTATCCTCAAAATATAATGCAATACTCATGAGATTATTATTGCACTAGCAGAGAAAGGTAATTATCACTTATTCATATATAATAAATAAATTGATTAATTTTTGAGACAGGGTCTCTGTTGCCTGGGTAGAGTGCCAAGGCATCATCATAGTTCACAGCAACCTCAGTCTTTTGGGCTCAAGTGATCTTCTTGCCTCACCCTGGCCTCCATCTGTATTTTTAGTAGAGATGGCGTCTTGCTCTTGCTCAGACTGGTCTTCAACTGCTGAGCTTAAGCAATCCACCCACCTTGGTCTTCCATAATGCTGGGATTACAGGTGTGCACCACCATTCCCAGCCCATATGATAATATTTTAAAGAATTTGGTGGCACATAATTATATCTGTGTTTTTCAAGAAGGCTTTTATGTTATTGGAAAGCCCTAATAGTTTAAAAATCTAGTGCTCTTTGTGTTGAGGCAAAAAAATATCCCCATCTCTTTGGTCCCTCATCCATTTAATGCCGTCCATCACCGTTGAAACTAGACAGAACAGATCTAACTGAGCTTCCTTTCACGCTAATGACCACTCACATGTTTACTGTCCAATATATACTTTACATACATTCTGAGGGTATGACTTTTTATTGTCTTGCAAATGATTTAGAATACACTTGTAAAATCAACTTTGTTATGTCAGCATTT
The DNA here is from genome assembly GCA_963575145.1 of Galago senegalensis. Lineage (NCBI taxonomy): Eukaryota > Metazoa > Chordata > Mammalia > Primates > Galagidae > Galago > Galago senegalensis. The sequence continues at coordinate 27,857 of CAUYTI010070219.1, forward strand.
TTTCATACTCATTTTCAGATATTTATATCTGAAATACAATAAATGAAAAAAATATATTTATGTAAGTCTAAAGTCCCAAGTTGTAATGAATACATGTGACCCCATCCTAAAGCAGAGCTAGAACTCTGTCACCAGCTGTGTCCACTTTGGTGTGAGTCGTAGTCTCTCTCTGTCACCAGCTGTGTCCTCTTTGGTGGGAGTCACATTCTCTCTCTGTCACCAGCTGTGTTGACTTTGGTGTGAGTCACATTCTCTCTCTGTCACCAGCTGTGACCTCTTTGGTGTGAGTCGTGTTCTCCCTCCACCTTTTCCCAGTACAAGTCACTGCCAACCTAAATTCCATCTTTATCATTGCAGCCCTCCAACATTCTTATTTCCCATAGGCCAAGTTTGGTTGATACATGTTTGTATTTGTGCTTTATAGAAATGGCATCACACTACAGGGATTGATCAGCCTGTCCTTTCTTCTCTCATCATTATAGTTTTGAAAATCATCTCTGTTGCATTGTAGGGTTGTTGCTTTTTTTTTTCTTTCTGTGTAATATTCCACTGAAAGAATATACTGACCTAGTGTGTTTGAGCTGCTATAACAAAGTACCATAAACTGGGTGGCTTACACAAAAACGGAATTTATTTCTTATAGTCTTGAAGGCTGGAAGTCCAAGATAGATCAGGGTGCCAGTGTGCTCAGGTTCTGGGGAGAGCTCCCTTCTAGACTACAGCCTGCCAGCTTCTCTGTGTGCCTGGGAGGGATGAGGGAGATGTCAGAATCTCTTATAAGGGAACTACCCCCATTCATGTGGGCCCCACTATCATAACCTAACCACTTCCCAAAGTATCCCTAGTACCATGATGTTGGGGTGAGGATTTCAACCTACAAATTTGGGGTTACATAAGCATTCAGTCAACAGCATGGACCAAAACATATGTGTTCATCCTTTATCAGGGGAACATTTGGATTATTTCTAATTTGTTGATATTATGAATAGAGATGCTATATATGTTTTGTACATATCTCCTGAAGCACCGTGCATAAATTTCTCTATAGTGCATAATTAAATGTTGGCATGCCGGATGGAGCATAGAGTATATATGCGTTCAACATTAAATTTTCCTGAATGAATTACATATTAATTTAGTTCTTTTGTGTATACATGTATCTGTACAAGTGGTGTATACTTTTTTAGGCCTGCCCATCTGTAATTTACCTCTCTTTCTCACAGACATAGCCCTGGTGATTAATTTATTTCCAACTTCCAAACCATGTTTTCACAATTTTACCTCATAATTTAGTAATGATAATTAATATCTAACATGGTTGTACATGTATTAAGGTTTAAATCAATTTATTATGTCCATTACTGAATTTGCTGATTGAATTAAGCATTATGATTTCGAAATGAGTGCTGTATAGAGAGTTGGTTCATTCATTTAAATTATTACCCAGCATGCTTTGTGTGAAGAATGCACAGTTTGCTTATCTCTTATCTTACATTTATGAGCATTTTATTTTCCGCCAGGCCCTTACAGAGAATGTTATCAAGGTCTCATTTTTTACAAAACTATTTGAAATAGTTTTTAATATGTAAATAACTAAATTGTAAACCACAGTTCCCTGACCTGTTCCGCTTTGCCATATATTACTACTGTTATTAAATTGTGTCCAATATGGTAGAATTAATCCACATCTCTGCTCACCATTGACATTATTGGATTCTTTGTTTTTTTCCCACACTAATGGGTACGATAGCCCACTATTATTATTCTCTTTAATTTCTTGAGTATCAGTAGCGTGTAGTATTTTTTCATCTTTCACATGCATATTTCTCTTTCATGCTTCAGGTCTGTACATTTTTTTTCCCCTATGATTTTCTACTTTTTCTATTGGCCTATTTGGATTTTTGCTTGTTTATTTTAGCAGGCTGCCAGGTCTTGAATAATTAAATGTTGTCTTGAAACTAATCCATTATAAGTTGTATACATCACAAATATTTTCTCCCTTCCAGCTGTAACTATTTTTAAATTCAATTTTATGGGTTTTTTTTTAAATTTTGCCAGCATATATTTACGTTTTAAAATATTCATAGAATTGTATGCACATACATTCTTTATTCCCTGTTGTTTGTTCTTTTATTCTTTTTTATTAGCATGAAACAAAATTTATTGAGGAAGAAAAGGTAGATTTACAGAACAAGAGCGAGATACAGTTTTACAGAGCAGGGTGTGTTTGCCATACAATGTATGCTGTTCCCTTGTGGTGATAAAAAACCTCTGAGCTTTTTATAAAACCACATAATTAATGGTTTCAAAGTTTTCAATGCATTGTGGGTTAATTTATATAAAAAATGGTTGTTGTAAAGAGTTTGAGTAAGACTCTACTATTTATTTTTCATATGGAGAGTGATTGCCATGGACGAATGTAATAAATAATCTACTGTGTTTCCCTGAGGACTTACAGCGTTTTCATCTTCTAAAACTTTGGCAAGATATTTAGATTTCTCTCTATATCATTTAATTTTTTTCAGTTCAGCAACTTTATCAAGTTGATAAATTTTCTTCAAAATTACCCCAGAAAGCATCTTTAAAAAATATTTGGCAATTAGTGAAGATGACACAGCTTTCCATTTTAGATATTTATCTTTTAATTAAATAATGTGATTTAATAATGCTTTTGTTAAGGTCCAGCACATACAGTGTTAGTTTTATCCCTATATTATTTATTACTGATTTTAATGCTTTCATAAGTCTCTTTTTTTCTCTCGCACTTTCTGTTGGTTATTGCGAATGTTTTAATATGTTACTGATTGCACTTGTTGTACATATCAACCTTGAATGAGTATCACTCACTTGGTCTAAACATCAGAATCATCTTTATTTAAAAAATCTTATTTCCAGGTTTTTAAAGTTGATTACCCTCTTTATGATACATTATAGCCCACTGGGAAAATATGCCACACATTCTTGATGGTTAGTGCCATCAGTTCTCCCCCTTATCCATGGAGGAGTTCAAAACCTACCCCCTTCCTGATCATTGGTGTCTGATTCATTCACATAATATCCTTCATTTGAAATATAATGTTATCTGAAGGACCAGATATGGAATGAACCAGTCAGCAGCAGATCCATGGCAAGATCCTTACTAAGTATCCTCCCAAGTTATATCCTTATAAAAACATGAGTGATTAGCAAAGTTGACTTCAACACACAGACATGTATCGATTTAGTGATGGAGTAGCATGACGTGTTCTAGAAGGGTTAGGAAAGACAAGGTAAACTGTGTTTCAGATACTGGTGGCTTTCTTTTCTCTACTGAATTAGCATCTTTGACAAAATGATATTGAACTCTGAACACACAACTGTATGAAATCCTATAGGGTTCATGAACATACTTGTAATATCCATCACTGCATGCCATTAATTCAGAAATCTCTAAAGGTTAAAATTTTATGCTGCTGCACATTTTTTATTAAGAAGAATAAATGTTGTGTATGAGGGTTCTTAATGTTCTACAGCAGGGACTTTCCCTATAGAGACAGGGAATGGTAAAAATCTATGTAATTAAGTGATAAAGCACATTGTATAAAAAGCAATTATATCCTAGGCAATACTGCTATGTGATGAAAATATATTTATTCTGAATGGCTTCATGAAAATGAAAAGACAGATTAAATATTTTAGTTACACAATCTGGCAAAAAAGTGTTATATTTGAAATACTGAGAACTATCAGAAACTTTGGTGTCTCACTGATTCCCGTAGTCCTGTTACTTAATGCTATGGGGTCTAGTTCCCTATGGTCTCCTAGGAACTATGGTTTTTCCTATCTTGTTTATATAATAGATTTGAATCTAAGAGCAAATTAATATTGTATATTTATGTGCTAAATATTACTCTTTTGGTGTCACAACATGTATTATCATTTAAAATATTTATTATTCAATATGCAGAGAAGGACTGGTCTGAGTTCTAGGTACATCCTACAATTACTCAAAAGGCTATATTGGAGATGAAATCTCAGTCTGGAATAATTTCAAGCCATGAATTTGAATCAAGATATCTTGAATAGCTAATGTACCAAGACTTATGTCAAAAGCTAAACATAAATTCTCTATAAAAGAATGTAATATTATATCTATTCTTGCACTTGTATTTTACACATATGCCTGGCATTTATCTACAAGGTCTTCAGGAAGACAGGAAGACCAGTGCTAGGAGCAAAATTAGATTAAAATATCATACATCAAATTAAAAATGGACAGATTCTTATATAACAAAGTTATCATAAACAGATATTAAAATAATTATCTTACATATGTTCAAGATCAATTTGTACATGGCAGGTAGAACAATCTTTTATTAACACAATCTGAATTTAATTATTTGATTTCTGATTGTATCATTAGCACACTATTCCATTTAGGGTAAAATGCCAACTCTGAAATGGGTTGGGTAGCCCTTCATAACTCTCTTTCTGTTCATCATCTGCCTCACACTCTTGGGAGTCTTTCCTTATCTGCTAAGTTCCAACCATATCCAAATGCATAATTTTCTCCCCAGCCAGAACACTTTTCTTCCCACACACCCCTTTTTTTCCACTTGCATTCACTCCTTATTATTTTTTTCCAGGCTGCAACTTGAAAGCCATTTCCTCCCCCAAACTCCCGTTACTTCTACCAGATACTTCTAAAATACCAATTATTGTAACACAAATAATTTTCTGTTGTAATTTTTTCCCACTTTGTTCCAAACAGCGCACAAAACTTAATATTTCTTCTAAGTATCTATCATATTATTGTAGAAACCGCATGTTAATATCATCTTAATAAACGAATAAATGAGTTTGGGGAATAAAATTGAATACGTGTGTGACTTGCATTCTATGTAATTAGTGACTGAATTCTCAGTCATTTCTTGTAATGATGCAGTTATCCATAATAATATTTTACAATGAAAATCAGTATTTTTAATGAGATTGTTATGAAAGATAAATTTGTTTACTTGATAGCATAAGTAAATAGGAGCTCTCATTTCTATATATGTATACATATGTTCATGGTTTCACATATTTCCTGTAAGCAACTGTGCACGCACCACTCAGAACTATAAGCACGTGATGTAAACAACAGCCCTTTCTTCCTAACAGCCCCATGCTGTGTGTGCCGAAGGTGTTCGTCCTCTGTTTTGTGATAAGTGTCATGGAGTCTCTCAGTTTCCTATGAATGGGAATACTACAGACCTCATATATTAAATGTTGTGCTTTTCCCCCATTGCATTTCAGACTCACTGCCCTCATCCAGATGCATGTATACATTAATTGATTCTCTTTTTTACTAATATGCTCTTCTTTTTACAAACTTTTAGCATGTAAGTACTTTTATATTTGAGTGGGGCTTAGGGGTAAAGGCCTGCGCTGGAGATCTAAACATGCGTATTGTTAGTGGACAGTATTGTTAGTATCATCAGTGGACAGTATTGTTAGTATTGTTAGTGAGCAGTATTGTTAGTGGATAGTGTTATTAGTATGGTTAGTGGACAGTATTGTTAGTATTGTTAGTGTATAGTATTGTTAGTATTGTTAGTGGATATTGTTAGTATTGTTAGTGGATACTACTGTTAGTATTGTTAGTGGATAGAATTGGTAGTATTGTTAGTGGACAGTATTGTTAGTATTGTTAGTGGATAGAATTGTTAGTATTGTTAGGGGACAGTATTGTTAGTGGATATTATTGTTAGTATTATTAGTGGACAGTATTGTCAGTATTGTTAGTGTACAGTATTGTTAGTATTGTTAGTGGATAGTACTGTTAGTATTGTTAGTGGATAAAATTGCTATGAATAGCATTTAAAACATTATTTTCTGGACAGTATCATTAAGTGTGCTGAGTAAGTAAAGACAAAAATGGGGCAATATTCCAGGACTAAATCCTGGGGTATGGAAGTTCCTTGAGGAATTCTTCTCACTGAAACTGAGAAGAAAAGTCTGCACAACACCAGTAGACTGAGGTATGTCAGCAGTATAGGAATAGAGGGGTTCATTAAAGCAGAGGATGTGACCAGCTTTACCAAATTATTCAGATGGACCACTTAGAATTTACCATTATATTTATTAATGTCCCAGTCACTTTTTCTTTTCTTGAAAATAACATTGTTATTAAAGGATAGGATTCAGAAAAGAAGCAAAAGAGGATTTTACACAGATAGGCATGGATGCCTTTTGGAAGAAGTTTGGTATCAAGGGAAACAGAAATAAGATAGGGACTGGTTGGGGATATGGAACCAAAAGATGTTTGTGTTTTAGAATGGAGAAAAATTTTGAGAATACTGTACTTTTATGCTGATGGAAATAAGTAAGTAAAAACATGAAATTTTTGACTATAGGAGTTAGCAGAGAATCTCAAGAAACGCCATCACCCTGAACAAGCAAGGAAAAATGGGCTTTCAAAACCCAGGCAGAGAACTCAGCCTGTAAAGGGCATGACATTTTATCCATAGTAGGAGGAATGAAGGCAGAATATGTAAACTCTGATCCAAGCAGGTGCGGTGAGCTACTCTGGGATATTTAATTTTTATTACTTATAGAAATTTTAAAGTAGAAGGGAGGGTAATTGGTGGAACCTCCTTTATGTTGTATATTGCGAGGGTACATGTCAAATCTCTTAAGAGTAGAGTATAAATGTCTTAACATAATAATTAAGTGAGGTGAAGGCTATATGAATCAGTTTGATGTAAGCCTTCCAAATTATATATAAAATCAGCACATTGTACCACATAAATGCATTAATGTATACAGTTATGATTTAATAAAACAATTAAAAAACAATGCAAAGTCAGCAGATGAGTATCAAAATAAGAAAAGAGATAGAAAAAAATCCAAGAAGAGAAAATAAAAGTGTAGGGCTATTTGGCCTATTTGAAATTCATCATGTTGGTTTCAAATCAGACCAACTCACATGGTTGTGGATCTTTCTCTAAACACCGTCAGCTACAAAGTGGGTTCTGGCGCACAGTAGGTAGACTACAATAGGAAAAGGATTTTGGTTTTCCAGGTAATATTTATGAAGCGAGAGAATGAGGATGTTTCCTTCATCATCATAAACCAGGGAGTCTTAGTTTATAATAAAGAACGGAGAACACAGAGATAGGAGCAAGTAACCAAGTGGTAGGTGGAGGGTTTTACATGTGCAAGTCTTGATGTGGTTTAGACATGTGTGTGCATTACAGGAGCTGACGTACAGAATGAGATGGGATGTTAGGATACTGGGGGCATAAAATGGCCTGATGGAAATTAAGGTTTTGGAGAGGTTGATGTAATTATTAATAAACGAGACTAAAGAATGACCATGTACAGCTGAAAGCAGACAGAGAAAAGTATCATTAAAAGAGGCATGAAAAGGCCAGCATATTTGAAGCATCATCTTCCTGGATGCTAAATTTTTAAAAATTGTCCTCCTGTAATCTACAGATGACTCAAGGTGTAGGCATAGGATGATGTGTATTCATTCGTGATGAAATTAATTCAGTATTTTTATATAGAAAGGAAATATGACCTGGAAAAAGGATGACAAAGATTATGCTAATATTCAATACACATCTGGTTGTATGAAGGGTACAGAAAGATTAAAAAAAAAAGCTATGCTTTTTTTGGGAGAGTTACATGACAGTGTCATCAGGAGGTCGATAGATTTTAACATAATAATGATCAGTATTAATCTTTAAGACATTGATATGGTGGTTACTATGTTACTATTTAATATTTTCAAATGAGATACCTTTATCCCATTAATTTTGTGACACTCATGAAAATAATGTTACACAAAATAAATTCAGGGCAGCTTAGCATAAAGGTAAGACTTTGGACTCTGCAGGAGAGAGGCTGAATATGATTTGCATTATTTTATGTAGCAAATGATGTGACCTTGGGTAAATTACTTAGTAGCATTATGACATTGTGGTTTGGAGAACGAGGCTTTAGAGCCTGGGGTTTGCAAGGTGAATGTATATATCTCCCCAAACGAAGTTCTTCTTATAACTCTTCTATTGCCTTAATACTTTGGAGATAAAGGGTTGGAATTCCTTATTTGGGAGATTGAAGGGGAGGATCAAAGTGTCTCAGAAAATAACTTTCAAATATTAAGGCAATTACGTGTCCTAACAATGAGAGTGAGATCTGGATTCTCTGAAAACATTCTTTTACGGAGACAGTACTGAATATTTTGAGGACACAAAGATTCTGTATCCCCTGACAAGATGATTTTAGGACGCTCTACACATTTGATAAGAAAATCCTCACAGCAAAGGTTCTGTAAGGTGAGCCACAGCAATGACTTCAAATCTATTTTTCTGGCCATCTTAGGGACCAAAAGTAAGTGTCAAATTGTACATGTGAAGAAACTCCCCAGTGTAGGAAAACAACAAAGTCGTTAATTAAAGAGCATTCTTGATTTGGACAAGAGAAAAGAGGTACTGAGGAATACTTTCAATTTTCTCTAACTGGTTTTTGCTTAGTTTGTTTACCTTTTACTCATTTCAGAGTTTTATTTCTTTTCTTTTCTGTTTTTTTTCTTTTTTTTGCAGTTTTAGGCTGGGGCTGGGTTTGAACCAGGCAACTTCATCATATGAGACCAAGGCCCTACTCCTTTGAGCCACAGTTACCACCCCTCATTTCAGAGTTTTATTCTCTGCTACTATTTAATGACACCTTGACTGTGTCTATTATTGTGATCACTCTCAAACTGTTTTAAGACAGGACAAATGAATACATATTATGTATCGAACCAATTCTAAATGAATAAGAAAAGAGTGTTACAATCACAAACACAATTAAAAGGGTGTTAGGAAGAATTTCTTGGTTCTTATGTTTGTTTTTTGTATAGTGTAGAATATAGCCATGCAAAATATTTATACCTGGTGAACCCAAAAATGTATAATTGTGAATCTATAAGCCACAAAAGATATGCCTTCTTTCTGTAGCAGGTGCCTGTAGTCCCAGCTATTCTGGAGGCTGAGGCAGGAGGATCACTTGAGCCCAGGAGTTTGAGATAGCAGTGAGCGAGGCTGGTGAGACCATGACACTCTAGTCTGGGACAGTGGAGTGAGACTGTCTCAGAGAAAAAGAAAGAAATTTCCTAGACTTAACTCTGGTAGTAATTACAAGGCCTGACACTTTTCACAATGCTTTAAACATAAAATGGGTGCATTTTATTTCATGTTGTTAAATATTAATTTCAAAAACTGTCTTAGTGTTTTTAAGAAGCAAACACATTTTTACTATGTTATGATTGAATGTATAAGGATAATATTCCTGGAAAATATTAATGCAAGGAAAGCCAGTGGGACTTTAGGCCTTTCATCTGAAGGTTAAAAAGACCTGCTAACATAAACTCACACACATGCACACACCTATACACAAGTGATCAAGAATTTTATATCAAAGAGAAAAGCAACATTTGCTAAGAAAGTACAAAAATCATGAGTCTACGGGTATGTAAGAATATAGATTCAAAATACTGAAAGCAAAGCAAACTTAAGAGAAATTAATCATAGTAGTAAGATGCAAACTTGGCCACTTGTCTTCCTATCTCATAATAATTTCAACCAACTTTAGCTCCACCTATACAAAATGCCAATAATATTCACTGGAATGTCTAGTATCTCTTTTTGGATACGGATACTTGCCTGTAGTAAAAAATCTACTCCAATATTTTTTCAAAGTGAGAGGAATGTATTTGTTTGTAAAATGAGAAAGGGCTTAGGGCAAGATGAGCTTCAGGTTTATTTTGAAAGAGTTCCAAGTCTCTCACTCAGATGCTGTAAGTTATACTCTCATTTCTGATCAACTTCATCTTGAGGAGAGCTCTCTGCATTGCACCAAAATAACTCTTGGTTCAGGTATAGCACACAGTTGCTGTTATGGTTAATTTGGGCTCAGCTAGTTCATAAAACACTATCTTGGGTTGTTTCAGTGAAGAAGCCTCTAAAAGAGATTAGCATTTCAACTGGTAGATAGAATAACTATCTCACTAATGTAGTTGGCATCATAAAATCCACTGTGAGCCCGAACAGATCAAAGAGTCTATGGAAGGTTGGATTTTCTTTCCTTGCTTGGCTTGGGCTATCTTCTCCTTTCTCTTTTATTTTTTTTAATTTCTAAAATTTTTAAATGTAATTTTTAATGAAATCTAACTGTACACATCTATGGGGTATAATGTGATGATTTGATATACAATGTGGAATGCTGAAATCAAACTAATTAATATAACCATCACCTCACTTACTTATTTCTTATGGTAAGATTTGTATAATATGCTTTTCGTTGTTTTGAAATGTACCCTTGCATTGTACACATTAGGTGAGATCCCACAAACATGTGAAAAAATATTTTCTCCTTTCTGTGAATATCAGCTCTGTTCATTCTCATACTTGAGAATTTAGATTAAACCACACCACTCACTTCCTGGGGTCTCCAGCTTTTACAGATGACAAATCACAGGTACCCTGGGCCTCCATAACTTTTGTTTTTTTTATTGAGTTAGAGTCTCACTATGTCACCTTCAGTAGAGTGCTGTGGCATCACAGCTCACAGCAACCTCAGATTCTCGGCTGCAGAGATTCTCTTGCCTCAGCCTCCCAAATAGCTGGGACTACAGGCTCCTGCCACAATGCCTGGCTACATAATCTTGTCAGCTAAATTTTATAAGAAATTTTCTCATATGTCAATATCAACATTTATTCATATCTCCTATTATTTCTGTCTCTATGAAGAACCCTTACTCATACAGTGAGCAAAATAGCCAGCAAACAAGAGAGGACAATTCTTTGTTTAAGAGTCTTAGGTCATGTGTTAAGCATATCCAGTAACTCTTTTCCTGGTGGGCAAAAGGGACGGAAGTTAAGTGTTTGAATCACCTTTCCCCAAGCCATAAGATTGCAAAAGACGTCATGCACAGGAAAGACTCGTGCTAATCACAGTCCTGTGTTGCAGTGTTTCAAATCTGTATGTGCATGGAAGTATTACTTCTCATAAGTAAAATATCAGCATACCCAATTTTGTAAAGATATATCTATATCTTCCTCAAAACCTAACCTTACTGTAAAGATAATGGAATTTATCCACCAGTTACTACACATAACATCAAAGCTATAATGACAGTGTTCTATACACCAGCACCCCAGACTCTGATGGCTGTGACTAAACAACATTACTCATCCAACTTAACCAAAAAATTAATGATGGATAGAGAAGAAAATGATAAAATGATTATATATATATATATATTTTTGAGACAGAGTCTCACTCTCCTGCCATGGGTAGAGTGTTGTGGTATCATAGCTGATAGCAACCTCAAACTCTTGAGCTTAGGCAAACCTCTTCCCCCAGCCTCCCAAGTAGCTGGTACTACAGGTATGCACCACCATGTCCCGATAGTTTTTCTATTTTTTTTTTTTCTTTTCTAGTAAAGATGGGATCTCACTCTTGTTCAGGCTGGCCTCTAACTCCTGAGCTCAAGCAATCCACCCTCCTCAGCCTCACAAAGTTCAAGGATTACATGCATGGGCCACCAAGGCTGGCTATAAAATTAATACAGTTTTGAAAACAAAATAATGCATTACAGTTGCTGTTTACTATTATTGTATTTTTCAATAAGTAGCAAGAATTTTTCATACTAGCAATGATGTGAGATCCCTCTGTACACAATCTATTAATCTCTACTATTGTACTCTAGGAGGAAATATTAATATATTCCCCAATGACCTTTGGGACTAGAATAACAATAAAATTATCACCCAATCTGGGTCTTTTTAATATAAATAGGGTTTAAAAAGCTATTAATATGTCTTTGCATGCCTAGGCACAGTGGCTCACATATGTAATTTTAGCACTCTGGGAGGCCAAGGCGGGTGGATTGCCTGTGCTCACAGGTATGAGACCAGCCTGAGCCAGGGTGAGACCCCATCTCTAAAAATAGCCAGGTGTTGTGGCCAGTGCCTATAGTCCCAGCTACTTGGGAAGCTGAGGCAAGAGAATTGCTTGAGCCCTAGAATTTGAGATTGCTATGAGCAATGACTCCACAGCACTCTACCAAGAGTGGCAAAGAGAGACTCTGTCTCCCCCCCAAAAAAAAAATGTTTGGGAAAACAGGTAAATTTGATTGTCTCTTGCAAATCACAGTCTATGTAGTATAGTGACCCTATTGATGGTCCTGGTTCTGGTTTCTAAGAAAATATTGCTTTATTTCTGAAACCAGAAAATATAATTGATGATAGCTTTATGTGATTTTGCGTTTCCTAATCTCTGTTAATTAAGTGTGAGTTTCCATAATCACTACACTTTCAGATTCCTCAGATATTCTGTGATTACATAAATCACTGTTAAGTCTTCTTTGCTGAGTGTTTTGTTTCCTTTGTTACCATTTAGAAGTGATGTACACACATTTATTATTTAAAAATTATTGATAAAATCATAGTTTTTATTTCTGTAGACTATTTTTTTCTGTCATTTATATTTACTTTGTTTTTCCATTCCATGCTTGTTCTTATTCCTGTAAATATTATGGGTAGTTTAAAGATTGCTAATCCATCTACTGGATACCTTTAATCATACCATTTCTGGGGTAATCATTATTTCTGTTGTTGTTGTTTAAATTGACAATGGTGAAGAAATAAGAACATTTATTCATAATCCTTTTTTCTACAGCTTCTCATTTATAGCTCAGTTTATTAGTAAATCTAAATGAACACAGATCTCAATAATGATTCTTTTTTGTTCTTTTCTTTTTTGAGACAGAATCTCAAGCTGTCACCCTGCATAGAGTACTATGGCATCACAGCTCACAGCAACCCCCAACTCTTGGGCTTAAGTGATTCTCTTGCCTCAGCCTCCCAAGTAACCGGAGCTACAGGCACCCACCACAATGCCCAGCTATTACTTTTTTGTTGTTGCAGTTGTCATTGTTTTAGCTGTCCCAGGGTGGGATTGAACCCACCAGCCTTGGTGTATGTGGCCGGCACCCTACCCACAAAGCTATGGGCTACACCCTCAATAATGATTCTTTCAACATGTCTTCTTTGGGGCCAGATTTATATTTCTGATAAGAAATTTGATATATTTATTAAATGCTATAAAAATTTATTAACTTTATTCAATTGTCTTGACTAGATAATTATTTACTTAAACTGTATTCATCTAAATTTTTATATACATGTTCATCTGTGATTCACTATGTATATTGAGAAGAATATGGTATGTCCTTTTTTTGTAAAAAAGAAGTTTATATTTTTTGATTTTTTTTCTCTTTCTTTCATGAAGTTGATTACCTTATGAGGATGTATCTGAGGTTGACATTTAAGTGCTCTAAGAGTTAACTACTTTAGCTGATACTTACCTCCTCAACTATTATTTTTTCAAACATGCAATGCCACTGTGGTTTAGTTCCAAGAGTCTTTCAGCTTCACTCAGATTCTCTGTAAATACTCTTTGTTCAGACACTGGCTCACTTCCAATAATACTTGTTTTCAATAATACTTGTCTTAGGACATTTGGTGTAATCCAGGAAACCATTTCAGACATGTATTTTCTTCTTTTGTCTTTTAGTATAAGTAGGTTTGATCAATGACAACTTGATTCAAAAGAAATAATCTTCATTTTGAATTTTAAGTGTTGTAATTATTTTAATTTTTTCTCTGCTATTCAAAATAATATGAATTTCTTATGTAATGTATCTATAGCAATTTTATATTCCAGTGCTCCAAGGAGGAGGAGCATTCTTTACAAAACAAAACAAAACAAACCAACAAATGATCTTTCAAATCTTTTATACAGAATTGTACTATGCTATCTGAGTTTTTTTCTCATTAACAACTAACATAACTTTAGAGGTCACCTGTCCCAAAGAGATTATCAATGTCTTACATAATTTATTGAATTATACATGTCAAGACATTGATATTCAAATTTAAGCGATTTGGGGTATGGTACTAGGATAGGTACAACCTTTATCTTAAATGGTTAGCCAGACATTTTTCTTAATTATTATATAAACATATAGCTTTGGGGTATTTCTGTAGTTCTCTGTACTACAGTATTTTTTATTACAGAATATGAGAAGTTGGGAATCTCAGGAATTTATTCAGCCTTTGCTGCAAATGTTCCAGCCCCACAGTAGATTATATGTTTCTTTGAGTTTCTCTTCTTGTCTATGTTCTTATTTTATGAAAAATGTATTTGATTCTACATTTTCTAGTACTATTACTTCCCAAAGTTGTAGTCCTTCACTCAGCCTGAAGTTTTATACATGTCTCAAATGAGCAAACTAATATTATCTTTGATTCTTTTTAAATTGAAAATATTGGTCCTAAATTTTTAGGCTAGAAGACATCTTACTACAAGCACCCAGCATGTGTAACCTCCACAAAGAAAGATCCAAACAGTGAATAGATAATCACACTCCAAATAGAATGTCTAAGAGAGAAGAGAACACTGGAATTCAGCAGGCAAGTGACAGGGAAATTCTGAGGCTGAGAGAGAAAGAAGAAAGTGAAGCAGCCAGCCCAGCCAGCATCAGCTCAGAGCCATAAAAACTCTTCACTGGGGGGAAAAAGTTGAGAGAAGATGAATATCCCAGTTTAAGCAAAGAAACCAAATCCAACCTCTTTCAGGCTCTTTGATCTATTCAGGCTCTCAATGGATATTTGATGTCTACCACATTGTTGCGATAGTTACTCTATCATTTCAAATGCTAAACACCCGCACAGAAACATCCCCAAATAGTGTTTTACAACTATCTAGACATCCCTTATTCCAGTCAAGTTAACTGCCACAGCAACTGTGTATTGACCTTTAATCAATAATTATTTTGCTATGGCATGGAGAGCTTTCCTTGATATACAGGATACAAGATCTAGACAAAAATCAGTTGCATTTCCATATACCAATAACAAATCAGCTGTGGGGCAAGATGGCAGCTGAATAACAGCTTCTTTGCAACCAAGTGTGGTGAGATTGGACAGCGAAGACTCCAGGCACCTTTGCCTTGTGCGCTCTTCCCAGAAACATCCCTTTGGGGATGCAGAGAGGCAGCAAGAGACTTCTGGCCCTGAGGAGAAGGATAAAAGCAGTGGAGAAGTGGCAAGTGGTTGCGTTTGGTCTGAGGCTGTGGTGGCTGCAGGGGCTGCAGCTACAGTAGCAAGATTGCAGACAGGGAAGGCCTTCCCTGAGGGTTATTATTATTATTATTATTATTTGGATTTAGGCACTTGGTTGAATTACTTAGGGAGAACTTGGGCGAGACAGCAAGTGACTTTAAGTGTTGTCTAGGGGCTGGAACAGAACTATCATTGTTTGGCTGCAGGCTGCAGCAGCCATTGTGGGAGAGCTGCCCTGCAGTCTCTACTTTCAGGGTCACAGAGTACCAGGCTGAGAGACCTTGGGTGAAAGATGGAACAGAGCCCAGAGGCCAAGACTGAGACTCCGGGGAAGACTAGGGTGACCAGACGTCCTACTTTTGAACAATTTGTCCCATGTCTCACAGCATTTTTTAAAAGTCCTGATTTTGGGAAAGAATGCACAAACAGGCCGGAGAACAGGAAGGGAATATAGGTTTTTGGCTGCCATGTGGCTATTTAGCCAGAATATGAGTTTTATATTATTTTTGTTAATTTTATAATGTTAAACTATAATAATAACAAATAATTGTTGAGAAGTGATTATTGAGAACTGCTTATCAAAGTTTACATTGTTGTCAGGCCGTGCCCTGCCCCATCCCCTGCCCCACCCC
>CAUYTI010070221.1:0-22025 GCA_963575145.1 Galago senegalensis
GAGTGCCATGGCATCACAGCTCATAGCAATCTCCAACTCCTGGGCTCAAGCGAGTCTCCTGCCTCAGCCTCCCAAGTAGCTGGGACTACAGGCACCCGCCACAATGCCTGGCCATTTTTTGGTTGTAGCCATCATTGTTGTTTGGCGGGCCCGGGCTGGGGATTCGAACCCGCCACCTTAGGTGTATGTGGCTGGCGCCTTAGCTGCTTGAGCCACAGGCGCTGAGCCTTTGTTGCACTTTCTATCCACTATGTAAGAATTCTCATAATCTGCTGTAAATTAATATCTTTATCCTTAGCTGTAGGCTTAACTTCTAAAAATCCAATTAAATCATAAGTTAAGCAACTGAGGCTAATGCCAAGTTCTCCATCCAAGGAGAGAAACATCCACTTCCAACTGACACAAAAATGAATATCATGGCTTAAGTTAATTATTTTGTTTAGCAAAACAGTTTTAGAATGGGGCTAACAAAAGAGGGCAGCTAATGTTTCAGGTGCAGATTACAAGAAAAAGAATAATAACCTTGTCAGTTTAATACACTACAGGTAGGAATCACTATGCTAAAATATAAAATATTTTGTGCGTGTGCTTTGTTTTTGCAGTTAAAATGTCATGTCTTCCTGTAAGATACTAGGACCCTATGACAATATAAGTTTAAGTTTTAGGAATTAGTGATTTTAAACTAAATGCTTTACACACTTTCAAGTATAGGACCTACACCTGGAATATGTGACATTGTACTGATGAATGATTTGGATTCAATAGCTAAAAAGTCTAATGAAAACCATATAATCAAACCAGGTGAGCAGTTCTGTACCCTTCCTGTCTGTAGATGAAATGAAACCCGTTAACTCTGAAAGTCTGGGTTGGGGGGGGGAAGTTAAATATATATTCAACTTACATATATAATCGGGGGTCTGAGGTCAGAGTCTCAATGTTGATGTGCTGTTCCAGTAGACTATAGGCCAAGATGGGCAGGGATGTGAAGCAGATATTGTACATTGTAAGATATGCAGCATCATAAAGTGGCTGCAGTGACAAACAACAGAGGAAAGAAAAAAAATTACTGTTAACAATTATCTACAAGAAGATATTTATACATTTAGGAAAATCACTAGTTAAAACAAGAGTTTCTTTTATACCTTTTGTGATAGCATGTGGTCACTCTACAATAACCATATAAACTATAGAAAGAAAACTAGCATGTTGCAATGTGTCACATTAATATTCCCATCTCTTTAATAGAATCATACTCAGAATGTTTACATGCTATAAGGTATATTTCTAATAGACATCAATAACACAAAAAAATTAATAGCTAAATATTCAGCCATTCAGGAGCTATTTTAGCAAAGACCAATAAGTATAAGCAAAAAAATTACTTAAAGAAATTAAATTATAGAAAGTGGCCAGCCTGTATCATAGTTGTTTAGATTAATACTTTACATGTTCTTGGTTAATATTTTCAAGTCTAAATCCTATGATGTATTTTTTAACATCCTGTCCTGAGAGGCCCCACAATTCTCATGGTGTATGTTCTTTCTCCCTGCACCAAGTTAACAAACCTTATTTGATCAACTACCAATGTGTTTGTGGTGATTTTTGGCTGGAGCAGTTTGAAAATCTTGAGCTCCTAGAACAGAACTTAGTATACAGAAAGCATCCAATAAATAGCAGATGAATGAATGAGTATAGACTGGAAGCTATAATACATACATAAAGGATTCTATATCTTGCTTTAATAAAAAATATTTAAGGTATTATATGAATGTCTTTTTTTTGAGACAGAGTCTCACTCTGTTGCCCAGGCTATAGTGCTATGGTGTCAGCCTACCTCATAGCAACCTTAAACTTCTAGGTTCAAGCAATCCTCCTGCCTCAGCCTCCTGAGTAGTTGGGACTACAGGCACCCACCACAATGCCCGGGTAATTTTTTTAGTTTTAGAAGAAATGGGTCTCACTTTTGCTCAGACTGGTCTTGAACTCCTGATCCCAGGATTTCAGGCATGAGCCACCATGCCAGGCCTGCATTCTATAAATTTCTGATAGAAGTACTTATTGAGTTCAGTATTTGTTTACACAGTGTTATATATTATACAACCATTTCCTGTGGCCTGAATAAACGATGTCTCAGACTCACATGTATTTTTCACACATATAAATGCTCTTGGATTAACAACTTGCACTTAACTGTGACACAAATTAACACAATTACGTATTCTTCATTAAGGCTACTAAAGATAATTACTATGATAAAAATGTGATACAGATCAACACAATTATATATTTTTAATCAATGACAACTAAAGATAATTACTATCATAATGGAGATTGACTCAAAAAGGTTGATAATGACTTGAATGGAGCATTAGTTAATTCATTAGTTGACTTGAGAATATATAACAAGTGCCCGCTAAGTGCCAAGTACTAGGGACAGAGGTGATTCGCCCCTATCTACCAAAGAGTTCAAATTCTAGATGGGCAGGCAGACTGGGAGGTATACAAAGGGAAGCCAAGAGGAGGGGGGGTCATAAATGTGGCCTGCAATAAACAGAGCCAAGAGAGAACGCATCCAACATTCTCAATGAAGTTAAAGAATGACTCTACATAGAACATGGAGGTATTTCCAACATACTGTCTATCAACAAAGATTTAAGTTCATCAGAGATATACTGAATTAAAAGTACAAAAAAGATGTTACATTCCTTTTAATTCTCTTTTTTTTTTTTTTGAGACAGAGCCTCAAGCTGTCCCCCTGGGTAGAGTGCCGTGGCATTACAGCTCACAGCAACCTCCAACTCCTGGGCTCAAGCAAGTCTCTTGCTTCCGCCTCCCAAGTAGCTGGGACCACAGGCGCCCGCCACAACGCCCGGCTATTTTTTGGTTGCAGCTGTCATTGTTGTTTGGCGGTCCGAGCTGGGGATTCGAACCCACCACCTTAGGTGTACGTGGCTGGCGCCTTAGCCAGTTGAGCTATAGGCACCAAGCCATTCCTTTTAATTCTCAAGGGAGAGGACTAGTCTGCAGCATCCAACACTACATTTTCTTTGGAAATTACCCATTTTCACTAATGAGTAAAATTAAAAAAAACTACAACTCAGATTGACTGGTATGTAATTTAGTATTCAGTTTCATTTAAACACAAGCAGCATCAATCTACTTTTGTTTTACTGTGTTACTTTAAGGTTACATGAGACATAATTGTAATTCTTAGGTACATAATTAAAGGAGACAGACTGTCCCCAAAACAAACAGGTTTAGTTGATGACACTATTTACTGTTAAAGGTATCACAGTATTTTCATTACAAAAAAGACACATATTATATAAGCTTTGTTAAGGACAGAGTCACTTTTTGTGAAAAAAGTCCAAATCTTAGTCTCATTTCTACATTTTCTATAGTCTACTTTCCAAGTTCCAGAGAACACCTAATATGGTTCTGGATCAAAAAAGTCTGACTACTCATATGAACTCTAAAGGAACTTGCAATAAAGGCTGCTACATTCATCACTAGTACAAGGCCAAAGACAAAAATAAAGATTTTATGCAAGGAGACCTTCCTTTTCACCTGGTACACTTTCCCTCTAGGATGTCTGCATACTTCCCTCCCTTAGGTCTCTGTCCACTTAACACCTTAAGAGTGTGACCTTTCCAGATCATCTTCTCTAAAACAGCAGCCCTCTCCCTCAGTCACACTCTATCCCTGTATTCTGCCTTACTTTTTTTTCCCATCAGAGCACATATTAATACCTAACATAATGTATATATATATATACATATATATATACTATATGCAGGTTTATATAACTCTATAACTATACTGCAGGTTTCATGAGGGTAGGGAGTTTGTTTTGATCACTGCTATAACCTCAGCACTTAGCCTAGTGCAGAGCAGGCACTCAAGAAATATTTGTCAAAGGAATGGATATTATCAGTCCAGCAAGTGAAGAAGCCAAATGTCAATTCCTCTGGAAACCTAAGCAGTTAATGTAACCTAAGCAGACCAAAGACAGTCCAGTGTTTGAATCTCAGCTGGCTTTTGAGGAGCAAGTCCTTTCTTTCTTCATACACCTTATGCTTGGTACACGTTTTAAAAGGACAATACAAAAAAAAGTAAATAAATAAAAAATAAAAAGACAACAAAGCAAAAGAAAATGATGTTTCAACCAGACCAAGCCAATGTTCCTTTAGCACTTTGCCAGAAATAAGTTAAGAAAATTTGAAACATCTTTTAAATACTTGCATTCATACAAAAACTGAAAAATTAGTACTATTTTGATTAATAGCAATTTGAATGTTCAAGAAAAGCAGATTGTTTAGAATTTACAAAACTCCCTGTAATTATTAATTTTGAATACAAGAAGGCTGATGGCAGTTGCTATAACCAGAAGATGCTTAATTCATAACATGATCTGCTTAACTGGTAGTACCCGGCTAATGACACGGCATTGATATAAGGCAGCATATCAAATGGCTAAGAGGTAAGTAAGTTCAAGAAAAAGAGAATAGTCATATCCCATTAGGAGGATGTATTCTTATAAACTTCCTACCATGAGGAACCAAGAGGAATAAAGTTTGCCTTTGAAATTTAGACATTAATGGCTCGGAGCCTGTGGCTCAAGAGGCTAAGGTGCCAGCCACATACAATGGAGCTGGCAGGTTCAAATCCAGCCCAGGTCTGCCAAACAACAATGACAACTACAACCAAAAAATAGCCGGGCATTGTGGAGGGTGCCTGTAGTCCTAGCTACTTGGGAGGCTGAGGCAAGGGAATCACTTATGCCCAAGAGTTTGAGGTTGCTGTGATCTGTGATGCCACGGCACTCTCCCCAGAGACATAGCTTGAGACTCTGTTTCCCCCTTCAAAAAAGGAAAAAGAAATTTATACATTTAGTCTCTAATACCTGTGGCAATGTGGTAGCTCAGCTTGGCAAAAATCACTGAACTATTCATATTAACTACACAATTTCTGAATCACTGAGCATTATAGTTCCTATATTTAGCTATACTTCCTACTAAAAATAACATTAAATCCATTTCAGTTATTAAAACACATGTGCCTGCCCATCCCATCACTTATGGTTCATGATGATATATAGTATATTCTTTATGGAATAAAGGTACAAAAAAATTGGCTCGGCGCCTATAGCTCAGCCGGCTAAGGCGCCAGCCACGTACACCTAAGGTGGCGGGTTCGAATCCCCAGCCCGGGCCCGCCAAACAACAATGACGGCTACAACCAAAAAATAGCCGGGCGTTGTGGTGGGCGTCTGTGGTCCCAGCTACTTGGGAGGCGGAGGCATGAGACTCGCTTGAGCCCAGGAGTTGGAGGTTGCTGTGAGCTGAGATGCCACAGCACTCTACCCAGGGGGACAGCTTGAGGCTCCTGTCTCAAAAAAAAAAAAGGTACAAAAAAATAGAGAGCAAAAGATCTTGAGTGCTTTAAGCAATCCAAGGCTCCATCTAGGAATCACAGCTTCATGGCCAGTTTAAAGATCAATGTTTTTATATAAAACCAACTTGAGGAACTGCAAAGATGTAAGATTTTATTTGATAAAATAAACTATAACATTTTAGAATTATGAAATATTTTTATGTACTGATAAGAAGCAAATAAAAATACTTTTTAATGTTACCTCAACTCTAATAGGAGATATGAAAAATATATTTCAATAAGAAAATAACAGTAAGATAATTAGTAAAGCAAAAATATACACATTTGCTCCTGTCAAAAATCAGGTCAAGAACGATCAACTCTTGAACCAAAAAAGAGATCCTTTTACTTTGGACATATCTACCTTATTTCTATAAGTCTAATACAAAAATATAATTTATTAACAGTAAATGTAAATTCATTATAACAAATAACTCAGGACACAAACCTGTTGCGAAAATCCACAGAAGAACTGGTACAAAAATTGTGGCAAAATGAAACAAAGGTTCTAGAAAAAAATTAAGACAATGGTTAGTACTTTTACTTGATCAACATTTTAAGTTAAATCGGGAAACTTTACTTCAACAGTCTACAGTCTTTCCTAAATCCTCCTAATGTCAAAATGCAACAGATTGCTATTCCAGAGACATAACAACTCAAAAACAATTGACGAATTCATTTCATAGTAAGACCAACTTTTATCCTGCCAAGGCAGAAGAGGATCTTGCTTTATGAGAACTCTTGGTACTATTCTTCCAGAGAAGAAATGAGCATATCCAATATAACCGCCTAACAACACTGTATCTTAAAATATCAGTTACATTTGCAAAGTCATCATAAGTGAGACTGACAATGCTGTAAGTGTACATGCCACAATCAGAAAACTAGTACAGATTATGTTGATACTAAGAGTATCAATTAAAGCTTCATTGCTTTTATTACTGCCTCAACCAGCTGACATATTAGTATTGAGCACCTAATATATGCAAAGGTGGCACTGTAGGTGATACCAAAAAAAAATAAAAAATCCAATTTCTTTCTCCCAAGGGACTTACTGTTTAATTAAAAAAATACTGAAAATAAGCAGATTAAAAATTACATGTAAGTTCATAAGGCATAAACCCCACTAAGTGTGACATTGAAATTAATGTTTTTAGGCAAAAGTATCAGAACTAGTATATTCAAATGAGTGCTATCCTTCAAAGTAGGCTGTGAGCTTATTTGAAAGCTGCTGTTACTTGTTCATGTCTCTAGACTACTTCCTGGGAACACCCTTCAAGAGCCACTTTTTTTTTCACTATGTTGCCTTCAGTAGAGTGCCATGGCATCACAGCTCACAGCAACTTCAAACTGTTGGGCTTAAGAGATGCTTTTACCTCAGCCTCTCAAGTAGCTGGGACTACAGGCACCCGACACAATGCCCGGCTATTTTTTGGTTGTAGTTGTCATTGTTGTTTGGCAAGCCTAGCCTGGATTTGAACCCACCAGCTCTGGTGTATGTGGCTGGCACCCTTAGCCACTGAGCTACAGGCGCTGAGCCTCAAGAGCCACTTTTGAGTTATGTCAGAAAACCAGTTTCTTCTCTTTTGTCACACATTTTCACTTAGCTAATTCATCAGATTCAAGTTCTGGGAGACTTGAAGCTGTTTTTAGAAATGAAATGTGGTTAGCTGGGCATGGTGGCTCACACCTATAGCCCTAATACTCTGGAAGGCTGAGGCGGGTGGATCACCTGAGCTCAGGAGTTTGAGACCAGGCTGAGCAAGAGAGAGACCTTGTCTCTAAAAAACATAGCTGGGGGCAGCACATGTGGCTCAAAAGGGTAGGGCACCAGTCCCATATGCCAGAGGTGGTGGGTTCAAACCCAGCTCCAGTCAAAAACTGCAAAAACAAACAAACAAACAAACAAAAAAACTGGGTGTTGTAGCAGGTGCCAGTAGTCCCAGCTATTCAAAGGCTGAGGCAGGAGGGTCGTTTGAGTCCATGAGTTTGAGGTTGCTGTGAGCTATATATACCATGGCACTCTACCCAGGATGACAAAGTGAGACTGTCTCAAAAAAAAAAAAAATTAAATACAGCCTCAAAGGATGGACAGTTGACATGGCTGAGGATATTTAGATGGATATACTACAGGCTCTGGAGGATGTTCTTAAAAAAGGGTGCTCTATAAGTTTTTGAATCACCCCTGCAACAGGAGAATAAATGTTACAGCTCCAAAAGTTATTACCTAGAAGAACAGCACTCATTCATATGTATTGGTTCTGGTACAATGCAAAACATTGTCCACAGCATTTCTAGAATCATATTTTATGAAAAAAAAATAGGTGTTCTCAGGTTGGAGAAAGCAGAGCTCAGTGGGGATCATGGTCTAACTTCATGAAAAGTGGGGTGTCTTCCTCCTCCACTGGAACATAAGATCCTTAACAATAGGAATACTGCCTACTCAGTACCTAAAACAGTACTTAACACACGGTAACAGATTCAAAACAAACTTCTTGAGTTCTGAATAAAGTCAGAACTTGAACAGTGATTGTCTGCAGCACACTGGTGTGCTATGAGAGGATCTTAGATGAGCTGTGAAAAGTTTTAAAGACCATTAATTAAACTGTTTTCAAAAGAAGTTCAAAGCACAGTAAGTATATTCTTTTTTCACTCTTTTTTCATCAACATAATTTAAGTGTGCCACGGAAGTTTAACTATATGTTTAAGTGTGCAGGGTGGTGCCTGTGGTTCAAGGAGTAGGGCATCGGCCCCAAATACTGACAGTGGCAGGTTCAAGCCCAGCCCGCCCAAAACTGCACACACACCAAAAAAAGTGTGCCATGAGATGAAAAAGGTTGAAATACACTGAGCTAGATCTTAAAGATGAATAAGATATGTCGATAGGAGGAACCAAGGCAATGTGGTATATATTTTAAACATGTATAGGAAGAGAGGGTCAAAATGTGGGGTGCCTTAAAAGCTACACTAATCCTGACATGACAGAGTGAAGTTTCTAAGGGACACGTTGAAAAGTAGCATTCTCTAAACATTAACCTGCTTGAATCACGCAAGAAGGATTAAGTGGAGAATCAAAAGGCAGGAAGACCTGTCACTCAAGTATTCCAGAAGTGAGGCAATAATAATTTGAAGATGCAATGACAAGAAAGGAGGAAGGAAAGACTTCTTAGCTCAGCCAATGAGGGCTAAACATATTAAAAATCCTCTTGGCACAAAAGATACCAATAAACAAGAAATAGTGCAGATTCAGTAACCAAGATTATACTGGGCATAGAGCTAATTACAAAGATAGAGGACATGATCTATCTAAATAATACCCTATACTAGGAACAAAGTTATGTCAATTTTGGATTACTGATCCACATTTGTCATTTTAATAATTATTTTGCTCTCCTAACAGAGCATTCCTGCCATCTGGTGGCAGTTGCGTGAATTGCAGGCCAAAATCCAAAAGAGGCAAACCAACCTTCAGGGAACAGGATCAGACTGCTGGGCAAATTTGTATGGCAAATCTTCATGAGATCTACTAGGGGGAGGTTAAGAGAGAATAACCATTTATTCCTACGTGGGGCTGTTACTTACACAGTTCAAGGACCAGTAGAGCCTAAATATGATAAAGAAAGAGTCCTGGTGAGCCTATGGTGGAAATCTAGCTCTGTTACCTCAATAGCTAGAGAGTCAAAGGCAAGTTAAATCTCTCTGAGCCCTACTTTCCACATATTTTAAATGGAAATACTACTACTTGCTTCATAAGAAATTTGTAAAGATTAAATAAGAAAATAAAGGGATTTTGTCAACTAGCAAAGTATCTTAAACATTGAATTCATCATCATTGTAATCATTATCATCTTCTCCTTCCTCAGAGTTTGGCCTGGCTACTTATTGATACTGGCTGGCAGGGTCTTAGCAAATCTATGAACCTGAGTTCACAGTTATATTTATTTTATAAAATATAAAACTAATATGAAAGACCTATAGTTGATTACAGAAAACTGGCACACAAAAGCAGTTGCTGAGTTTTCACTCCTGTGAAATACAAGGAATGAAATTCAAATGCCCTAACTGCTTTGATCATTTTTATTTTTTTTAATTAAATCATAACAGTGTACATTAATACTATCATGGGGTACAGTGTACTGTTTCTGTATACAATTTGAAATACTTTCATCCAACTGTTCAACATAGCCTTCATGTCTTTTTCTTATTGTGTTAAGACATTTATATTCTACATATAGAGAGATTCACATGTACCCTTATAGGATGAACTATAGGTGTGATCCCACCAATCACCCTCCTTCTACCCACCTTCCCCTCCCTCTCCCCATGTTCCTGGGCTAAAATTGGGTTATAGCTTTCATAGGAAAGGGCTGAGTTTCCTCCTTACTATAATTTCATAGTAGGGCTGAATACATTGGGTACTTTTTCTTCCATTCTTAGGATACTTTGCTAAGAAGAATATTTTGCTTTGATCATTTAAAACTGGAAGATACACCTGAAACTATACCTACAAACTAGAATCTAATTAAGAAGTTTCATAAATGCTATTCCCTGGTAGATAAAAATAGGTACACAGATTCACTTTAATGTGGATTATATAATGGTTGGTAGCAAAGAAAAACAAGGATTTTTTTTTTGAAGAAAAAGAAAAAACTTAGTGTGTAATAATGGGGGCTTAAGATATTATGCAATTTTCATGTTTTAGAAAATATTTAACTAAGTGAGAAAAGACCCTGCCAGTCACTATCAACTGTTAGCCCGGCCAAACTCTGAGGAAGGGGAAGATTATAATGACTACGGCAATGATTATTAATTCAATATGTGTAAGGTACTTTGCTAGCTGATAATGTATTAAATGGAAAAGGCAACGTGCAAAACAATACTTAAAACAAATAAGTATAAAGCTTCTTTTGAGAGTGATGGAAAAATCTTGGTATTAGTGGTGAAGGTTATGCACTAGAGTGAATATACTAAAAGTCATTAAACAGTACACTTGAAAATGGTAAATTTCGTTACATGAATTATATCTCAAAAATTAAAAATAAAAATCCTAGATGTAGCATATAAAAGTATATTTACATTAACTTGTACAGATTAGAATAGATCATAAGGTCATATAACAAAGTATCACCATTGGTTCTCTCACTTGGTGTGCTTACAATTCATAGATGACCACAAAAATTTCATTATAGAAAAGGAATTATGTATAAATTTTGAAATAGGGATTTGAGAAAAGTCACTTTTACATAATTCTCATTTTGTTTAGAGCATTAAGTCACTAACATCCTCAGAAAACCTCACCTTCAGTAGACCTGTTGGTGTAGCTCTTTTAGAACTATGCCAATGTTTCACATACTCAAAAAATAAATAATTAAAATAAATCAAGAGTAGAGGGGAAGGACACAAATGGAACACAAACATACAAAAAATAACCTAACTGCATGTCAAACAAATAACCCAAACATATTATAGTAGTGGAAAGAAAAGGAAATAATAAGCAATTTTAGAAAACAGTATTTTGATTGTATACACTATATAGCTAAATATAAAAAGAACTACATACAACACAGATGAGCCTATGAACCTAGAGGATACTGTGTTAAATGAAATAAGTCATGCACAAAAAGACAAATATCTCATGATCTCACCTATATGTGGAATCTAAGTGTCAGACCCATAAAAGCAGACAAGTAAAATGGTACTGGGGTGGGGGGAGGGGATGGAGAAATGTTCAAAGACACGAAAGTTCAGTTGGACAGAAGGAATGAGTCACATAGACCTACTGGACATCATGGTGACAACAATGATAAAGATATACTGTATATACTTGAGAGTTGCTGAGAATAAATTTTAAATGTTCTCATCATGAAAAAAGACAAATATGTGAGGTAATGCATATGTTAATTAGCTTTAGCCATTCCATAATGTGTACATATACGAAAACATTGCATACACACAAATATTTATAATTTATGTCAATCAGAAAAACTGCACACAAATATATTCAAATGAGCTTGTTTCTCAAGAGTATGAGTTCGAAATACTGAAACTAAGTGTATTCTAGAATTGAGCAAATAAGTACATTTATTACGGATAATGAGAACCATGTTTCTCACTATTGGAGAAATAGTCACAAATAAGGAAGAGGGAAAAGCTAGCATTAACACTGTGCTGCTAGACTGGAATCAAAGATATTAGTTAAGCTTAGTTCATACTGATACCTTTGATTCCAGTCTAACATATGTGTGTGTACCCATATTTACACAGCAAGTTCTCACTTAACATGTTGATAGGTTCTTGGAAACTGCAACTTTAAGTAAAATGATGTATAAAGAAACCAACTGTTGGCCAAGCCTGGTGGCTTCTGCCTGTAATCCTAACATTCTGGGAGGCCAAGGTGTTAGGATTCCTTGAGCTTAAGAGTTTCAAGAAGTTCAAGATCAGCCTGAACAAGAACAAGACCCCATCTCTATTAAAAATAAAAAAACTAGCTGGTGGCATTGTGGTGCATGCCTGTAGTCCCAGCTACTTGCAAGGCTGAGACAGGAAGATCACTTGAAGCCAGGAGTTTGAGGTTGTTCTGAGCTAGGCTGGTGCCATGGCATTCTAGCCTGGGCAACAGAGTGAAACTCTACCTCAAACAAGCAAATAAATAAACACCAATTGTTTTTTCTCATCAACACTATAATAAAAAGATGTGACCCTGAATGAAACAATGTTATTCAAGGGCCTGCCATATACATCATTTTACTTAAGGTCATAGTTTCCAAAAACCTATCAATGTTGTTAAGTGAGAACTTAAATATATACACATAGATTTTTTGTGTGTATATACATATATATATTTCCTAATTCTGCCTACTATGAAGGCCTAGAACCAACTTCACCTGAGCAGCAATGA
This sequence comes from Galago senegalensis, assembly GCA_963575145.1. NCBI lineage: Eukaryota > Metazoa > Chordata > Mammalia > Primates > Galagidae > Galago > Galago senegalensis. The sequence goes on from CAUYTI010070221.1 coordinate 12,332, forward strand.
CCATAAATAACACCCAGATTTCGATTTCTAAATATTACTTGCAAATAAAAGGAACCAGTATTCCCTGGAGAAATGTCTGAATCCAGGGCTGGGACAGGAAAAAGACAAAATGAGCCTAAAACATCATGTAGTCCCAGAAAATAAATAAGTCTTCAAAAATGATGGAGATAAAGACATAGGAGCTCCCAGTGACCAAATATAGGACAATCTGAGTAATAAAATAAATAATGACAGCAGTGAATTTTAACTCAGAGAATAAAACAGCTGTTTTAGTAACAGAATCTTCTTTTCAAATTGAAATTACACATAGCAGAGTGGAAGAGTCTTGATACACTCAAACCAGCATTTGAAGCAAGTTATCAAAATTAACATTGTCATTAATGAGACATAGTGACAAGATGTGCCTCCTGATATGATACACTAAAAAGGCTATTACAACATCACTTATGCATACTCTGAATCTAATAAGCAAATATTAGAAAAGCCCAAGTGGAAAGACATTCTACAAACTAATTAGTACTCTTTAAAAATGTTAAGAACACGAAGACAAAAAAGACAGGAACCATCCCAGATTAAAGAAGACCAAAGAGACATGGTAGTTTAAATGTAAAGGTGATTTTGAAAAGAAACGAACCATGAAAAGAACATCTGTGGGACCAATGGCAAAATTTGAATACATTATTCAGACTAGTTAATAGTAATGTACAAATTAATACCAATTTGCTGATCCTGGTAACTCTGTTGTAGGTTATCTAAGGCAGTAACAGTTGATGAAGCTGGGCAAAAGGCTATATGAGAATTATTTCACTGATTTATAACTTTTTTAAAAGTCTAAATAATTATTTCAAAACGAAAAGCCAAAAAAAAATTTAAACTTCACTGACCAGAACATAGGACAGGAGATCAAGTTCTGGCCCATATCAGCTTAAGATTTGCATACCTTAGAACAAGGTATCCAATCTTTTTTTTTTTCTTTACTGCTGTACACAGGAAGAATAAAAGTTGTCCTGGGCTATACATTAAATACACAAATGCTAATGAAAGCAGGTCCATGCATACTTTTTGTGATATTTGACACCACAGATAGCGAAAAACAACCTCACAAAATCAGAATTGTGGCCCATAGGCCACAAGTTGGACACCCTTGCCTTACAGCAGTTATTTCAATTCATTACACATAAGTGGCTTTAACTATATTTATGGATTCCAAATTATACTCTGAGAAACCTATAGGGCAGGACAAAGAGGCTGAACAAGTAGGCACCCCTGCCTCATCACACTTCATTCAATGCATTCCTACTTCTATCTGCTTTATCTGGGTAATTCCATTTGACAAGAGGATTCTGCTCCTGGTAAAAGTAGCTTGAAATACTATTTAGCACAGAAAGGGAACCAACTATTGATACATGACCTAATATGGATGAAACTCAAAAACATGCTAAGTGAAACAGGCCAGACACAAAGAATACATGTGATTCCACTGATAGGAATTTCTAGAACAGGAAAAACAAATGTGTATATCCCATATATTACATTTATATCCATATATTCTCTATCATACCTACTATTACATATGGTATAGTAATATAAATCAGATTAGTTGGGGCAAGGGCAGAGAAGATTGGGAGGGAACATAATGAGAATTCCTTGGGATGATGGAAATATTCTTTTTATTTGGGGTGGTGGTTATGTGTGTGTATATATATATATATATATATATTTGTCAAAATCCATGGAACTGTACACTTTTAATGACTGCACTTTATTGTGTTTAATTTATAGTTCAACGAAGTTGACTTTAAAATTGTATCTCAAATCTTTTGCATCAAAGGAATTCCTGGTTTCTGATTCATTAAATTCATTAATGACTGCAAATTTCAGTATCGAGATAGCAAAAGCAACATGTAAAAAAGAATAAAACCATGACCAATCCTAGCTAATGCTGACTTAAATAGTCAGGAATTAAATTACAAATATTTTATCACATACCTTATAGAAGAAATACTGTACAAGGTGTGCTATTCTCACATAATATAGATGTCCATGAGCCAATAGCAGTTTCTTTAAATGTTTAAACTTTGGAACAGAATAATCGCTATTCCTGGCTGCTTGGCGACCTTCTTTGCCTTTAATACCTAAAAAGAGAATATCTCTTTAGGGCGAGTGCTTTATAGAATAAGCAACCTCCTGGTTTATTTTCACATCTTCAACCCGCTTAAATGTTATAGTTCAACTGTATAGTTCAGCTTTACTTTTTTCTTTTAACCCAAAAGGGCTTTGTTAACAGTGATGCTGAAACTTATCAAATAAATGGAAAGTTAAGTTTAATTGGTAACTACCTATTTGAAACACAATATAAAAGAATTAAATAGAATCATTATTTCAATCATTATAAGACAAAAAATATCTGGAGACAAAAAAATTCAACCTGAAAATTGTTTTTAAGGCATTTATTAAGTGTTTAATTGTGTACTGACACTAGACTAGGTGCTACAGTAAGGCCATTCAGAAACTAGGGGTGTGTGATCTAGGAGCTCAATGAGAAAATGGTAAAATCCTTACACTGAATGAAATTCTGACTAATAGCCCAAGGGTTCCATGAATTCAAACACCTTTAGGCCCTTTCCATAATGGATAACCAGTGAATGGAACTTAAGAGTTCTACACTAAATAGGACTTCTTCCAAATGGAAAAAAAGATTGAGAATCAAAACTGCAGTACAATAATTTTCCAGACATTATTTCCATATGTAGCCCCACCCTACTGTCAAAGAAAAAGGTCCTGGGGTATTAGGTTTATTGCGTAACAGCACCCTGACAGGGGAAAAATGGTATAGGTGGTAGAAAAGCTACTGTTGAACGTCAAAATATAAATTCAACACTATAGCTCAAACCACCCATCAGTACTGCCACCATGACCATCAACCAGCCAATTATCATTTCTTAGCTCTCAACGATTAAGAATCTCAATGGATACAGTACAGCAACATAGTGTGGCCAGGGGCAGAAAATCAATATAACTTCATGTATAATGTCAAAGTGAGAGCTAAACAATCAACTGTGTTGCCCATAGGTTTGGGAAATTCACTGTACTTGGCTAATCAAAGAATAGCCTCTTTGTATTGCTACATTCCTGCCAGGAATAGGAGCTTGGGATGGACATGTTCCATGGTCAGATGAGGCCCTTCATTCATTTCAACAATTATAATTCCAAAATTCAAATTTAAGATGAACAACCAAAATGATCTCTCCAGAATATAAGACCACTTTACCAAAAACCAATAATGATACCGTACAGTCTCCATCTCATTAGATGTTTCTTACCTATTCCCACATGGGATTCCAAGATCATACTAACATCATTGGCACCATCACCTATCGACAGAGTTATTGGGCTGCCTTTTAAATTCTTCACCATTCTGACGATCTAAATATTAAATACAAAAGAGGTATAGAAAAGGTCAAAGCAGAATTTAGGAATTTATACCTCATTCACACTTGTAAATCGCAGCCCTGCAAACAGAAAGGCAGTTTGTGTATACATAGCCATCCCTCAGTTTCCCAGTGACTGGTTCCCAAATCCTCCATGGATTCCAAAAGACTCCTATGTATTTTAAATCATCTATGATTACTCATACATAATAAAACCTAATACAATGTAAATGCTACGTAATCTATCATTTTTATTATTGCAGTGTTACTGTTGTTATTTGGGGATTTTTCTAATATTGTTCATCCATGGTTGTTTAAATCCACAGATGTAAGACCCATGGATATGGGGGGCTGACTGTATGTATATACAATAGTCTTGAATTTGCAGACGTAGAAGGTAGCCATTCAAAATACAACACCAGGTTTGGCGCCTGTGGCTCAAGGGGCTAAGGCGCCAGCCACATACACCTGAGCTGGCAGGTTCGAATCCAGCCCAGGCCTGCCAAATAACAATGATAGCTACAACCAAAAAATAGCTGGGCACTGTGGCGGGTGCCTGTAGTCCCAGCTACTTGGGAGGCAGAGGCAGGAGACTTGCTTGAGCTCAGGAGTTAGAGGTTGCTGTGAGCTGTGATGCCTCGACACTCTACCCAAGGCGACAGCTTGAGGCTCTGTCTCAAAAAACAAACAAACAAACAAAAAACCAAAATACAACACCAGCACCCACTTGCTTTTAGGTCTGTGCATATATGATTGAAAACCTTGCCTCTCATTCATATTGCAAGTCAACACATTTCTCTCTTTTATCATTACATTTTGTGTCCTTTCATATCAGATGTTTAATGTGTGACAGTGCAGGACAGAAAGTTTAACCAGGCACCAATATAGGACCACTAGAACAAAAGTGGAAAGTCAGAGATAATTTTTTTGGTTTCTTCCTACTCTTTCCTCTCTGATGACACTCCCATCTTCCCTAGGAGCAGCACAGCCCTCATTCCCAAGAACTTATCTAATATTAAATTCTTAGACACATCTGGTTGCCAACTCAAATTTATTAAATCTCACTGCTCAGTATGGTTTGACCTTTCCTATGGTAGCTGTATCTTAAAAGGGGCATTTTAAAGTGGGTGAAATTTGCAGAAAGTTTCCAAAAATTTGTGTACAAAGCCTGTCACTATTCCCTGAGTGTTTCTTCAAGATGTGTATATGCTATTGCATATAGCTTAGAGCTGTCTTCATGGCAAGTACTAAATAAAATTTTCATCCAAAGCTTCTTAGAAAAGTTACTTCTGGGAAGTGTATTAGGCAAGCAGCTGCCCTCCTATATTATGTTTTAAATAGTAATCACTGTTTGATAAATCCCTCGCAATCTAACAGTTTTTTTTAAGTTTAAATAATTTTGTAGCTAAGTAATGCTTTGCAAAAATTCTTTCTTCACAATTGCTCTGACCAGTTGATATAAATAAAATACATTTTTAACATAACTAAAGTAATTGAAAATAAGTTATATGAGGCTAAAGAACCCTGAAGTTATTTCTTTTAACAGAATTCAGTCAGGTTTTAATTGTAGTAAGTACCACCAAAAAATACATATCTAATTCCATTTACCACAAAAATGATCTGACTATGAAATTCTACCTTTCCCCCAGTTCCTCCCCTCATTTGGTTCTTCTTAAAAACTTTTTATAAGACTGTCAGAAATAACCTGTAAGTGAAAAAATTCAAAGACAAAATTAAAAAAACCAAATTAAATTTATTCTTGATGGGCTACAATACTGGTTAACTAATTGCATCTATTATAGCAGTACAGTGCAGTAATGATTTTCACCTCAAGAAAGAAAAGCTACAGCCAGAGAAGACAATAAAATTATCAGGGGTGACAGGTTCTGCATGAAAATATAGATTAAAAATAGCAAAACTTGCCATTGTGGAAAGAGACACACCTAAGAAGACAGATGTTTGGGCAGCAGCTAAAGAAGTAAAGTAGAACTCCCAAGACTTGGATTGGAGATAGTAACTTGAACATCACCTATTTGGACATGACAGGTGAGTGAGTAGGTGACATCCTTGAAAAAGTAACTATAGTGAGAGAAATAAACCAGACTGAGGACTGAAACCCAAGGGGCATCACATTTAGGGTGGGACAAGCAGGATGCAGTTATGCATTCAACATACTGGGCTGGGCAATGAAGTAGGCAAAACCAAGGTGAGAAATTTAAGCAGCACACAATGAACCAAGCAACATAAACAAAGTTTTTCACTGAATCACAGGTAAAGTAGATTGAGACCTTCTGTTCTGTCTCTAAAATAGCTTTTACCAAAAAACTAGTTTTTCATTAATTTTAACTGCTTATAAATGCACTGTGCAAAGAAATGTACTGAGATCCAAAACAGATACAAGGCTTGCTCACACATCTTAAGAAGCATATAATGAAGTAGTAGAGATAAGTTATGAGTATAAAAATATTAGATAACCAGATTGACAACAGAAGATAACAAAACATAAACATCTGTGTAGGAATACATGACACTATTGCTCACATTAGGCAGCCTATTGTCAGAGATGTGAGAAGACACTAGAGTAATTAGGAATGACTTTACAGAAGGAAGAGTGATTTGATCTAAATCATGAAATATCAGTCAGATTATAATGGATGAGGGAGAGGGTAGTATTCCAGAGAAAAAGAATGGCATCATCAAAGGCCCACAGTAGGATGAATACAGTACATGCTGAGAAAATAGATCTGGCTTGACCAGATCAATGAGTTTTTATATAGGGGGCATAAGCAAATAAATCTAGTACGAGATCAACAGGGAGTGATATTATGAAAGTGGCAGCAGGGTGCAGGACGAAACAGAGGAAAGCAAGACTAGGCAAAGGGGCAAGTTATGTGACTAGTTACAGGTGGAGTTCAATGAATTATTTAAAGGTGTGGCCCTGAAAGGTAATGAGAAAAAAAGGAATAGATGAAAAAGACAATATACTATAAAACAGACAGAATTTAGTGACTGAGATCACATGGAAGAGTAAAGCATGGTGAAAGTCAACCCAAACTTCAAGGTTTCAATCTAGAAACCTGAAAGTACAGTGAGATCAGTCACAGAAACAGAGGATGCCAAGAAAAATGATGGCAAAGTTAGGATGATAAAGACACACCTAAGAATACACATTTGGTAAGCAGCTAAAGAAGTGAAGTACAACTCCCAAGACTTGGACTGGAGGTAGTGACTTGAACATTACCTATTTAGACATGACAGGTGAGTGAGTAGGTGACATCCTTGAGAAAGTAACTATAGTGAGAGGAATAAGCCAGACTGAGGACTGAAACCCAAGGGGACCACACTTAGGGTGGGACAAGCAAGATGCAGTTAAGCATTCAACATACCTGTGTGGGCAGTAGTCAAAACCCAGGTGACAAATTTTTGTTTTCTTTCTTCCCCCAGGTGAGAAATTTAAGCAGCACACAATGAATGTGTGTGTGTGTGTTTGTGAGAGAGAGAGAGAGAGAGAGAGAAAGAGAGAGGGAGGGGAGGGGAGGGGGAGGGAGAGAGAAATAGATAGATAGATAGACAGACAGACAGATAGATAGATATCACTTTTGGAGGCAAGCCCTGACTAAGGGGAGACATTTCTATGGATACTGTTCTGACTGGATCTGATTCCTCAGCTGGGGCCAAGTGAAGTTTTCAAGATTAAAGAAAAGAAATAAGGGCCTCTGACTATACTGGGGACTGTGAGCTAGAAGTAGACAGAGGCAATGCTCCAACTAGGATAGGTGGCAAGTGTGTGTGTGTCTATGTGTTGGGAGGAGTATATGGTATATAAAGAGAAGACACAAATGAAGCCAACCTCTTGTATAGAGCAATTAGCTAAAGAATTAAAGAAGCAAGACTAACACATATGAAAGATTATCTGGCAGTATATATAAAAGTGAAACAGTATGTGAATGAGACTCTAAGTCTCTCTGTACCTAGTGCATACAAAGCAGCAAGGTGGGGCAGATCAAAGTAGGCTGGGTGAGTAGGAGAAAGTAGCACACAGGAGGTGGCTCTTGACCTGGGTTTTATTATGAGTAAAATTTTTGATAGGCCAGGGGAATTCAGAGAGAGTTCCAGATGATAAGATGATGTGAGAAAAATTTTAGAAGTTGACCTGAGAATGGCACATGGAAGAGATACAAAGAGGGAACAACCAAAAAGAGTGGCAAATTTATGCTGGATAGGGAATGATAGTGAACACAAAGTATGTAGAGACACATTAAAGGACACGGGGGTGGGGCACATTCAGTCATCTACCCTTCATCCTGAGGGACCATGAAACCACTGAAAGTGTCTGAGAAAGAATACATGATGGGAAGATCATGTTTTAACAAGATTAATTTGGGAGTGTGGGAAAAGACATGGAAGGTAGGTAGGTAAAAGAGAGAAGACCATTGAGGAGACTAAATCAAACAGTCTGTGTATAATGCTATTAACAGTTTAGACAAGGTTGACAGTAAGAGGTTTCAAAAGATGGCACCAAAATGAGAGCTTTAATGAAAGGTGGGATCAATAGGATATGGTGACTAAATACAGAGGGCAAGAATGACAATCAAAGGCAATTTTGAGACTTAGGGAGCTAAAGAAAAATGGCACTGGTAACTGGAGTAATACAAGACAAAGAGAAAAACCAAGCCAGTGTGCATAGAAAATTATAAGATATGTCTCAAATGCTAGAATGTAATGTGACAGTAGGCAATCCATATGGAGTTGCCTAGCAGACAGCTAGAAATAGGAGACTGAACATCAAGAAAGAGTCAGGGCCAGATAATTGTTTTCTCACCCAGGCTAGAGTTTACTGCAGCCTTGTACTCCTGGTCTCAAATGTTCCTCCTATCAGCTCAGGGGACGCCAGTGCAGCAACTGTGGCATCCTGAGCTGCAGCCTGGCATCATTCCAGCCCCATCTCTCTGGGCAAGTGGAGGTTCCGGATAGCAGCCGCGGGCAAAACGCAGAGAACTTTTGTGGGTAAAGCACCAGCCCTCAGGGTGGAATCCTCCTCAGATAAAGGCAGTGGGCAGGCAGAGGCTAGAATTGACACCTGGGTGTAAATTGCTGTTTGTCTGCTGCCCAGAGATGAATGCAAGGACTTGCAGAGAAACCCAGCTGGACAGAAGCCTAATTTAAAAATGCAAGGCCCCTGCCGAACTCAGATTTCTGGCTGATTTTGCCAGTCGTAAACCCCGGGAACAGTGGCCTACTGAAGTGAATAGGGTCACAGACCTAGGGGATTATGAGTGACTGGGTGCAAGGTGGGGAAGGAGGTATTAACCTTCCCAGACTAACCCATCTGCTGGGTGGGTCCCTTTGCCTTCATGGAGTGGGGCAGGCCCAAAACTGCTTGCTAGAGTTGCACGCCTCACAGATTGCAGAGGAGATCCCTGCCTCAGGCTCTTGCTCTGGGAAGGCCCAGAACTGCTTGCTAGTGCCGTGTGCGTCCTGTGAGCAGTGGCCGGAGGAGTCCTCCATTCCAGGTAGACCCAAAATGTATTAGCAAGAAGAAAACGAGTGATCCCATCTCAGGGTAGGCAAGGGATTTGATGAGAAATTTCTCTAAAGAAGATTGGCACAGGGCCTACAGATACATGAAAAAATGCTCACCATCCTTAATCATCAGAGAAATGCAAATCAAAACTACTTTGATATATCACCTAACTCCAGTAAGATTAGCCCATATCACAAAATCCCAAAACCAGAGATGCTGGTGTGGATGTGGAGAAAAGGGAACATTTCTACACTGATGGTGGGAATGTAAAGTAATACGTTCCTTTCGAAAGACATCTGGAGAATACTTAGAGAACTAAAAATAGACCTACCGTTTGTCCCTGCAATTCCTTTATTAGGTATATTCCCAGACAACCAAAAATCACATTACAACAAAGATATTTGTATCAGAATGTTTATTGCAGCCCAATTCATAATTGCCAGGTCATGGAAGAAGCCCAAGTGCCCCTCGATCCACGAATGGATCAATAAACTGTGGTATATGTACACCATGGAATACTATGCAGCCATAAAGAAGGATGGAGACTTTACATCCTTCATGTTCACATGGATGGAGCTGGAAAATGTTCTTCTTAGCAAAATATCACAGGAATGGAAGAAAAAGTATCCAATGTACACACACCTATTATGAAATTAATTTAAACCTTTTTATATGAAAGCTATAACCTAATAACAACCTAAGGATATGGGGTGGTGGGTGGGAGGGGGGAGAGGGTGGA
>CAUYTI010070222.1:0-18218 GCA_963575145.1 Galago senegalensis
AACCTCCAACTCCTGGGCTCTAGCGAGTCTCCTGCCTCAGCCTCCCAAGTAGCTGGGACCACAGGCGCCCGCCACAACGCCCGGCTATTTTTTGGTTGCAGCCGTCATTGTTGTTTGGCGGTCCCGGGCTGGATTCGAACCCGCCACCTTAGGTGTATGTGGCTGGCGCCTTAGCCAGTTGAGCCACAGGCCCTGAGCCTAGGCCACAGGTTTTGATGGTGCTGCACTCATTTCCTCAGCCACAGTGATTGGCTCAAGGTAACCTGGTTTCCTGCTGCACTTGAACCTGGGAGGAGGTGAGGCAGCTGCAGCTTCAGCAAGCCTCCAGTGACTGGCCTATGAATTTTGGCTCTAGTCAGTCTGGGCTGAATTTTCTATCAACCAGCAGAAAACACAGAGCTATTATGAGCAGGATGCTGGGGAATCACATGAAATCACATGCCATAGAAGTGAGAGAACATGCTCGTGTGCACTAGCAGGAAGTGCCACCTGACCTGAATGCGGAAGGCCCAGCAAGAGTTAACCAAAGATGGTCCACGCAGACAGTGGCAGATCTGAGTTGAGTCCTGATGGCAGAATGGGAGAAATTCCAGAAGCCTTCAGGGCCTCTGTGCTCTAGTCCAGTACTTCCCCAAACTTATGTTGGAAGAAAAATCTTTCAGAAGATGTTACTAGGTAGATGTGCAGAAGAATATAGCCTCCTAAGAACAAAACTGCTCTAGTTTCTGTATTGCTGGTGCCTTTAATATGCTAACATGCACCCAACAAAGGAATCCTTTGTCTGCAGAGCACAAATGGAGGCTCTCTTTGTTAAAAGGTTTGGAAAGTTTATGAAGTGCTCTTCAATGAGGTATGGAGTAATAAATGATTCAGTAACAGGTAAGTCCTGCCATCCTAAGTCTAATTGGTTACACTGTCACGAAAACAAATTACATGGAAATTTACCAGACAAAGAGGGTTTGGCCACCTGTCACTGTCAGCCAATATGCAGAGACCCAGATAGGTCCACCAAACTGTCAGAAGGCCAGCATTCTGGAGAACAGTGAGAGTAGCCTCTCCAAGACTGTTCTGTTCTTCCATTTCCAAAATAATAGTTTATACATAAAGGTTCAAAGCAAAGACCACATTAACTCTTATTTTAAATAATAATACTTATCTTAAACAACAGTAATTGACATAACCCATGTTCCATAATAAACAGTAATTGACATTACCCATGACCCAAATTAATCTCCTAAATCAATTGCCCTAAAAACTTAAGATACACACTTTTATGTAAAAACTGAGTTAACAAAACAACAAGGATGGGAGACATGAGGCAAAGGTCACTTAGGACATAAACCGACCAGACCAGCTGTGTCATGTTGGACCTACCCTGACTGACTCCATCTCATTTTCACTATCTGTGCTCTAAGTATCAAAAATGATAGAAGCACAATCTGTTGGGTTAACAATTTAAACAGCTGGCTGTAGACTTTTCAATTGTTCCTGTATAATTCAGCCTTTCTCCATCTCACATAGGAGTGGCTCTAGCTCAGGGATTATTCTGTAGTTCATTGAAATGTTGCAGGAAAATGAGGCCTGATGGAGACAAAAAGCATCCAAACACCCACGTTTAAAAGAGGAAGGGCTTTATTTCAGCCATTGGAGCCACGGCAGACTAAAGTCCAAAAATGGCTGCACTCCCCAACTGGCTCTGTCTTTTCCCTTTTATCTTTAGCCACAGGTTCCTGGTCCATGGGTACTTTTCTCATTGGTCAGTTTGAATCAAGCTGGAGAAGGCAGGTGTGGGCTTTTACAGAAGCAGAAGCAAGCATTAGTTTCAAGGTCCCAGGAATTTAAGTTTCTACAAATTCCTAAAAGCTGAGTCACCATGGGGAGGACTTTGCAAGAGTGTCCTTGGGCTCCCATGAGAAGACTTTTGTTTTTTTATAGAGCTTATAGACATACATACATACATATATATATATATATATATTTTTTTTTTTTTTCCAGTATCCTATCTCAGGAATTCAATGTAGATGGCCTGGATCAGTGCAGTGTGGGTAGACAGCACTGTAGTGGCTGAGTTAGTGGAAACCTTGCAGAGATGAGCCCATTTTTATTTGTTATGCCATAGGCACTTCGTAGACTCAGCAAGAGATTGCCTGCATGGATAGGTGGCTGCAGAAACAGAAGTTGGAATTTAATCCTGGAGGAAGCCTTTGGATGTTCTTGACCAGGGGAGTGCAATGATCAAGTGTATTTTAGAAAACTCATTCACAGGGAGAGAGAATTTGAGGTGAGGTTGTTCTAGAGACAAAGAAACTATTTAGGAAGGGTTTTAGAAAAACTCCAACCATATTTTCCTCTGCTTTCATACCACAACGATCATCAGCACAGAGACTGCCTTTGCCCTTGGACTTGATAGATTTGTTGGAGTGGCTCACAGAAGTCAGGGAAGCACGTTGACCAGACTATTCTAAGGGATACAGATGAAGAGTTACTTAGGGCAAGTCATGCCAGAAGGGAGGGGGAAGCTTCCCTATCCTCCCCAGGGGCCACCCTCCAGGAACCCTTTGTGTTCAGCTATCTAGAAGCTCTCTGGACCCAGTGCCTCCAGTGTCTGGGGAAGGACCTCTATGGACTGAGGGTCTTACAACCCATAGTCAGAAAGGGAGGGGAATATTAGAGCCCTGCCTTGAAGCAGGTGAAATGAGGGAAGAAACAAGTTAGAGATATTCTGTTTCTTGAGTCTCAACACACCCAATGTTACAATAAGAGACTGTTACACGGGCTATGGGAGTTACATGCCGGGAACCATGCATGAAAACCAGTATATTTTAATATATTATAACACCATAGGGAACTATTTCTGCATGAGGGAGAAATAATTTAGGGGCTAAACTAGGGAAATGACAATAGGAAGGGAGGGAGCGCATAGCCTGAGAAGTATCTAGGAGGTAGAATTGATGGATTTGGCTCCATTGTGGATTCGAGAAGCTGGGTGGGTGCTCAGGGGAGTGAAGGACGACCCATGACTTCCGGCTTTAGCAATGGCATGAAGGGCTGAGGCCAATGGTCCCTGGCAGCTTGATATAGTGGGAACAACACATAATAGAGCTCATATTGAATCCTGGCTCTGTCAACTACTTAGTACTATGGCCTTCTACAAGTAAGTTAATGTCGCAGAGCCTTCCTTTCTTTATCTGAAAATGGGACGCTAATACCCCCTTTTCTTCCATGTATAAAGTGACCAGCTTCTAGTCTGTGTGTAAAAAGTGGGAGTTATGGCTACTGCAATAGAGAGCACAGAAAGAAAAATCACTTTGCAAAGGAAAATTAGTTCCTTTTTAGAAACTTTTTGCTTGAGGTGACTTAGGAAGCCACATGGAGGTGTCCAGTAGGGCATGAGGTATATTGATATGGAACTCAGGAGAAAGATCTGGACTGGAGAGAGGTCAGGGTACCACCATCATTTAGGAATGAGACCAAGGCAAGGAAGTCCATGAGAACAACCAGAGAGAGTGTGGAGAGAGAGGAGAGCCTAAGAGAGGGTCTTGGGGATATCAGTATTTAGCAGCTGGGGATGGGAGGCATTGTTTTGGATCTTGCAGTGCTGAGGAATAATTCAGTGACCCTAAAAACAAGGCCACTTTAAGAGAGTCTTTGTGACCCTGGCCTCTCTATCTCAGCAGGGATTTCACCTTCCTCAAATCCTTCCCGGCAGTTTTGGGGTTCCTGGACAGAAGGTACAGTACTTAGTGCCCAGGAGTCTATTTGACTCTGAGGGCCCTAAGCTCCTACTGAGGAAAAGGGGCCTCTACACAGCCCCTCACATTCTCTCTACTTAACCCCAAACCCTGGCTACCCCTGGTGGGATGAGGGGTGGGGTCTGCCCTCAGGGCAACTAACCAGCCAACTCCTCCCCCAGCTCCACTCAGGGTCCTGCACTGGAGCCTCTCCCTCTCTCCTGTATGGGCATTTAGACTCCAGTACACAGAGAGGGAGCACATAACTGATGTGGGTGGGAGCTTTGGGATCAGAGAGTCTGGGTAGCTCCCAGAGCCCCTCAAACCCATGACTTCCAGCTTTAGCAATGGAGGGAAGGGCTGTGGCCAGTGGTCCCCAGGCAGCTTCAAACCACAGCCGGTGGGGGGTGCATTCTTTTCCCAGCTCCTTCTTTGTCCCTCCTACTTTGTAGGAGGGACAGCTCACCTTATGGACTCTCCAAGCACTTCTAAATTCCTGGTAAACACAGTTTGTGTGAGCAGAATTTCATTCCAGCACAGTGTGGCTCTAGGGCTCCTGGCCTGGACTGACCAGGGCTCATGCTGTGCTAGGATAGGACACAGGCAGCACCCAAGCTAAGTCAGTCCCTACCTTCCTGGCACTAGAGGGTGCTATCTTGTTTAGCTATTTTCTTAGTTTTGCTTTAGCCTTTGAATGGATGGGTCTGCTGCATTTATATTTCTCAGAGTGGACAGTATAAAGTACAGCAATACAATTGTAGAAAGGAAGGCTGGGTTTGTGCAACCAGTTGTCCAGTTTTCCCTCTGGAGGGAGGGAGTCCCCAGGCTCAAGCCCTGGTGTTGACCTGGAATGGGACTCAGGAATCTGCATTTTAGTAAGCATTTGAATGATAGAGTTCCTAAGGCTGGACTTGGAGAACAGCAAATAGACTTTTTTTTGTTTCCTTTTCCTAGCTTTCCTTTACCATGTGTCTGCTGACGCTCACTCATGGTGGCATTGTCTCTCCTGCACCTGCTGATCTCTGAGTATGGAAATGTATGGCTTATCTTGGGGTTGCACTCTTTAGGGAAGATTGGCACCTGCTTCTTCCAAGAGCCAGAGGGCACTGCCAACTTGGAACCACTTGGAGGTCTTCCAGTGTTCTGGCTTAATGAAGGAGTCTTAGGTTTGACTCCCTCCCTCACTATAGGCCCAGTAGTTATTATCTGGATCATGGCACTTCTACCGTAATTGCTCTTAGGGTAGCTCTGTTCCTCCCTGTTCACTCTGCTTCCAGATGTGATTTCTACTTATCGTTTGCTCCTTTTTATGGCAAGGAGGCCCTCGGTGATTTCTTTTCTTTCCTACAATCCCTACATTGTGTTAGTAAATATGCTTTATCCAGAGGTGTAATACTAGGGTGTATGTTGTAGTTGTTTTGCAGTAGAAAGGCCCACCAGCATATCTGGTCCAACATGCTACCAGTGGAATGTGGTAGTGTAAATTTTTTTTTTTAAATGTAGATGTTCTTATGTCTATGAGATAAAGTGTAACACATCTATTGTGGGAGAGTTATTCATGAAGCATGTGCAGTTTGGCATTCTACACTGTAGGAGTGTAAGTGCTAGTGTGTTGCATTGTGCTCTGCTCTGAATGTCTATTTGAGCCCAATAAGAAAAAAAAAGGGGCCATGACAAATACAACAATTCAACTTGTATCTGCACCTAACTTTTGGCTCACTCTTGTTTCAGTGAAAAAGCTGTCTTTCCTGTATCAAAGCCCGGCTCCACACTGTGGGTTTTGGATCCCATCCTTCAAATCCTCTCAAGGACCTTGCTCCATTGAAATCCTCCCTCTGCTGCACCATCAATTTCTCTCTCTCCGGCAGACAGTTCCCATCTCAGTGAGTTGTATTTCCCAACTTTAAAAATCCCACACTTGACCCATCCTACAAGAAGTCACTTTTTAACTCCCCTTTAGAATAACAACAAAAAGAACCAAATCCCTCACAATGTGTGTATACATGCCAACTTCACCTCTTCATTTTCTATTTGAATTTGTTTTTATTTGCTTTCTATTTTTAGCAAAGTCACTCACTCACACTTTATTATTATTTTTATTTGCATACATTTTAAAGACTCAAGTGGTTCTACAAGATTTGCTAGGAAAAATAGTAGTCCCCTGTTCAGCTTCCCCCATCAGAGACAACTACATATAACTCTTTTAGCTGCATTTTCTTCTTGGCACTCAGCCCTGTGTTTCTAGATAAAATGCTAGTATTGTTGTACTCCTGATCCCTTAGTTGTGAGCAGTATCTGCTGACTTTCTCTTCCCACAGCACACACACATAGACTTCCCATCCTACCCTCCCTGTATGGTTACATCATAATTTTGCTTGGTTCAATACTTAATGTTTATCTTATTTTGATTATATGTTGATATTGAGAGCTAAGCCATGTAGTAAACCTAGACTAATTTTTCTTTCCTATACAACTTTTAGTTTTCCTTAGAAATAACTTTTATTTATTTATTTATTTATTAAACAGAGTCTCACTATGTTGTCCTTGTAGAGTGCTGTGACATCACCGCTCACAGCAACCTCCAACTCTTGGACTTAAGCAATTTTCTTGCCTCAGCCTCCCAAGTAGCTGGGACTACAAGCACCCACCACAATGCCAGGCTATTTTTTGGTTGTAGTTGTCACTGTTGTTTGGCAGACCTGGGTTGGGTTCGAACCTGCCAGCTCTGGTGTATGTGGCTGGCACCCTAGCAGTTGAGCTACAGGTCCCAAGCCAGGAATAACTTTTTTATTTGCTTAGTTTTCTGTTGTACTAATTACCAGTTCAGTTTCAAGCTGCCACCCTTTAACTCTCTTCTGAAAATGTCTACATTTATGCTATCAATTTTATCCTGTTTAAGAAATCTCTTTCAGAGCTTCTGATTTTCTCCAGTTTGGGCCTTCTCCAGTCTTCCCTCCAAACCTGGTGTAGCACTGTCTCATCCTCCTGACAATTGTCCTGGAGATTCCCTTCATCTTTTTCCAGCTCCCCCTCCCCCTTGGCTCCAAACCTTTCTTTCCTATTTTAGGTGTTTAGTAACTCTTCCAGTTATTTCCTGGGAAATGTATATGAGGTAAAATTTTGAGACCTAGCAAATAAAATTCTGACTTTTCACTCAATTGATGGTTGGGCTGTAATAAAACATCTAGGTTTAAAATAGTTTATTCAGAGTTTTAAAGGCCATGTTCCACTGTATTCTTGCTTCCAGTGTTGTGATTGAGAAGTCTAAAAAACATGATGATTCTTTTCTTAAATTAAAAAATGTTATTTTAGAGATGGGGTCTTGCTGTGCTGCTCAGGCTGGATTTGAACTCTTTGGCTCAAGGGATTCTCCCACCTCAGCTTCCAAGGTAGCTGGAACTACAGGTACCTACCACCATACCTGGCCAGCATTCTGATTCTTAACCTCTGTGTTTGAACTATTTTTCTCTTTGGAAACCTGTAAGATCTTCTCTTTGCTCCTAGTGTTCTAAAATTTTATGTTGGTATGCTTTAGGGAAGGTTTACATTCACCAATTTTTGACAGTTCAATTCTAGAAAACTTTTCTTTAATTATTTCATCAATGATTTCCTCCCCTCTGTGTTCTCTTACCTCTTTCTGGAGTTTCTATTATTTGGGCATTGGACCTCTTTGATTGATCCTTTGATTTTTTTTTTTTCTATATTCTCACTCTTTGATTTTTGGCTTTTTTTAAACCTCAGTTTTATTTTTCTAGCCCTTCTATTAAGTTTCTCACTTCCACCATCATTTATGTATTTTTTAAGGGCTTTTTCTTATTGCTGTTGATTGTTCTCCAAGGTCCTATGTTACCTGCATTCTGTTCTTTTTATGGCTGCAATATTTCCTTTAATCTCTTTGAGGATATTAAATATAGTTTTGGGGAGTTTTCATTCTTTCGTATAGTCTATTTTCTCCAAATTGCTCTTTTACCTTAAAAGCTTTCTGCACATATACTTTAATGCTTGTGGTCCACTTATTTAGAATTTTGACTGAATACTTGACAGTGGAGACCAAATCGCTGATTAGAAGCTTTGTTCACATGAGTGGAAGGAAGTCTCAGGCAACCTGGCTCAACTATTTCCTCGGGTAGCCCTGATGTAAGTATCTTTCAGGCCTTTCCTCTGGACTAGTTAGATTTCTAAGAGGATCTTCCCTGAAGGTGAGGAGGGGGCAGAAGCCTGAGTGTCTCAGCACAAGAAAGCCTGCAGCCTCTTACTCTTCCTACCTTCCTACCTCCTTCCTACCCTAGTCAACAGATTCATTAGTCTTTTCCAGAGGATAAATCCATTCTCTGCCAGGATAGGGGAAGGGAAGTTAAAAGACTTTTGGGAGTAGGGTAAAAGTTCTGCAATATAATTACTGTTTAGATTGCTTTCAGCCAATTCTCCTTATTTTAATGCCAATTCCTACACTTTTGTCTTACCTTCCCCTTTAAAGTTTACTGGTGCTACCAATTCCTGAGCCTCTGAAGGATTTTGAGGTACAAATGGTGTTGGGTTTAAGTTTCCTCCTTATGACTTAAGATTCTGCTTTCTTCAGTCTGCTAAATAGTTAAAACTTATCTGAGTGGTTTCCAGCTTTCAGAATTTTCTGGCTGTTTTGCCCTCTCCCCTTCTTCCCATCCTTATGAATTTAGGTTGAAGACAGCCACTTTGGGGGCGATTTGTGGGGTCTAACGACTCATTAACCCACTCACTCTGGCTCTGACTCCACCCCTACACTCTTGTCACTCTTCCCAAGTTCACCAGTGACCATCATGTTCTCAAATCCAACAGGCTGTTTTCATCCTCTACTCACACCCCTCAATCAAAAGGGCACTCTCTTCCAGATAGATTGTCTTCTTCTTTTTTTTCTTTTTAAGAGACAGAATCTCACTCTACAGCCCTCTGTAGAGTGCGGTGGCATCACAGCTCATAGCAACCTCCAACTCCTGGGCTTACGCGATTCTCTTGCCTCAGCTTCCCTAGTAGCTGGGACTATAGGTGCCCACAATAATGCCTGGCTATTTTTTGTTGCAGTTTGGCTGAGGCCAGGTTTGAACCTGCCACTCTCGGTATATGGGGCCAGTGCCCTACCCACAGGAGTGCCACAGATGCCTCCTGATAGATTGTCTTCTTTTGGCTTCTGTGACACCACTCTTTTTTTATTTTTAATTTTTGCTTTCAATTTCAGCTGGCTTTCACTCATCTTAGTTTGAGGGGTTTTTTCTAATCTTTTTTTTCTTTCTTCCTTTAGCCATTCTCTTGCTGTTTGCCTCCCAAGAGGTTGGGATTACAGGTGCCCATCACAACGCCCGGCTTTTTTTTTTTTTTTTTTTTTTGGTATAGACAGGATGTCACACTGGCTCAGGCTGGTCTTGTTGGTCTTATGCTGGTCTCGAACCTCTAGAGCTCAGGCGATCCACGAGCCTCAGTTTCCCACAGTGCTGGGACAACAGGCGTGAGCCATCATGCCCGGCCGTGACACCACATCTTTTTAGTTTGTCTCCTATTTCTCTGATTTCTTCTTCCATTTTTGTTTACAAGTTCATTTTCTTCTACCAGTCCTCCATCCTTTTTCTATCTCTATGTACGCACAACTCTCTCCCTAAGGAGCCCCACATTTTTGTTCACAGCTCCCACACTGATTTTCCTTTGATTTCCTATCTTCTCTGTCCAATTCTCTACTTGTCTCCCAGTCATATTTAACTCAAAGTATCCAAAACATAAATCTTGATATTTTTCTTCCTAATTTATTACTTATTAAGTCTTTCTTACCTACCCAAGATACGCAAGCAAAAATCAGATAGTCATTCTTGTTTTCTCCCTTTTTCTTGCTCCTGACAGCCAAATGATCAGCAGACTTTCTTGACTCTGCCTCCATAATGTGCCCCAAATTTATCCATTTTCTCTTTCTTCATTGCCACCACCTTAGTTTAGAAACCACAGCCGTCTTTTGCCTGGTCGATTGCAACAATCTCCAAACTGATCTCCCTACTTTTTTTCTTGACTGCCTAAAATCGGTTCTCCATATAAATAATCTTTTAAAAACCGAAAACCAGATTATTCCCTTTTCTGATAAAAATACATTTCCTTGCTCTTAAAACAAAATCCAAACTCATTACCATGGCTTTTCTGCTGGGCACCGTTGTTATTTCCCTGGTGCCACCGCTTCTGGGTACCATAGTCTCCTGTTAGGACATTGAGCCCTAGAGTTGCCACACACATCTCTCTCCTATTTTTGTACACGTTCCGTCTGGTTAGAAGAGTGCCAGGAGAGTGAAATTCTGTGCCCCAATGTTAAAGAGCTTTGAGTGAAATTATTTTCTAAGTTTTGTTTACAGCCTCCTCCTTTCTGTAGGATTTGGGCACAAGTTCATGGAGAAAAGGAGTCTGCAGAGCAGGGGTACGGGTGGGGCGGGAAGTGAATGTGAACATCCAGGACCAGGCTGCACTGGGAACCTTCCCCCTTCTGACAGCTGAGGCCTTGCTCTGTGAGCAAGCCTGGTTTCCCTGTATCTTTCGAGCAAAAGGAGCCCACCTGAGCATTTGTCCAGGTATGTTTAGAGATATTTGAACAATTTTAGCTTTAACCTGTTCCCTGCCACCATCAACTGCTTTCCTTTAATTCTCTAATCACCACCTTTTTTTCCCCTCAGAATATATGCATGCATTCTTGAGGGACCAAAAAAGTACATGCAGACCCCAGGTTATAAATGAGATAGGGTCTTTAGGTTTGTTCTTAACTTGACTTTTGTTTGTTTGTTTGTTTTTTGTTGAGACAGAGTCTTACTATGTCACCTTTCGTAGAGTGCCAAGGCGTCACAGTCATAGCAACCTCAAACTGTTGGGCTTAAGTGATTCTCTTGCCTCAGCCTCCCAAGTAGCTGGGACTACAGGTGCTGACCACAATGCCCAGGTATTTTTTGGTTCTAGTTCTCATTGTTGTTTGGCAGGCCTGGGACGGATTTGAACCTGCCACCTCCAGTGTGTGTGGCTGTAGCCCTAGCTATTGAGCTATAGGCACAGAGCCTGTTTGTAACTTGAACTTGCATTTAAGTCCGAGCAGGTACGTTTACCTATTACCTGTCATAGCCTCCATTCATAAATGTGAGTTATATGTAAGTCAGATGTTTGTAACTCAGGGACTGCATGTACACTGTTCTCTCTAATATAGGCTTATTCAGTAAGGAGTTCTATTCTTTCCTGAGGTGCTTTGATAAGAGTGAAAATACCTGCTTTCTGACCTGAGTGATAGCAGCAGTTCATTGCAAGCTGGTAGCTGAGAATTTGAAATGTGTATCAGCTAATTCAACCTTATGAAAGAAGTATCAGGAGATAATTTAAACATTCTACCAGCCCACACATAATTTTTACTAGCTCATCTCTCCCCAGTGCTGCCAGGATAACACCCCATGCAACATAAATAATAAACAAAATCCAATTACCATTCTTATATTCATGGCTTGTTCCTGGATTTGCTCATATGACTGTTTATGAGGGAGTTCTAAACTGTGGAGGGTGTATTTTTCACCCTATTTTCAGTAACTGTTCTATTTTCTGAATTCTGAATAGGATTACTCACAGCCTAGACACTGCTTGGAACTGGAAAATTTCTCTCAAGTCCTTAATAATTCTTTTCCTCCCATAAACTGCAGGAGAGAGCATGAAGCTTTCCCATAGAGGGGTTGTCCTTTAAAAGGACCTCACATTCTCCACCTGGGCCTGTGATATAAGTTGCTCCTTAGACACTTGCCGGTAGCAAGTCCCACGGGGACAATTCTAAAATGGGAAGTTGGCATTGGGACCAAGAGCATGGACTTTGGTGTCAGGTAACCTGGGTTTAAATCCTATGTTCAGCGTTTGTGGATGACATTAGACAAATCTCAGTGTTTTCATTATGAAAATGGAGCTCTTAATGGTACCTCCTAGCATGACCTTGATGGTTACATGAGATAATCTATATTCAAAGTGTTTATCATACAGGGTCTAGGACAGTGGTTCTCAACCTGTGGGTCATGACCCCTTTCACAGGGGTCACCCAAGACCATCCTGCATATCAGATATTTACATTATGATTCATAACAGTAGCAAAATTACAGTTATGAAGTACCAATGAAAATAATTTTGTGGTTGGGTGTCACCACAACATGAGGAACTATGTTAAAGGGTCATGGCATTAGGAAGGTTGAGAACCACTGGTCTAGGACATGCAAGTGCTCCATAAATATTAGCTTTTATTTGTCACTGGAGTTAGGAAGGAGGAGAGGACTGTTGCCTCCCTCTGAATATATTTGTTCCCAGCCTGAGAAATCTGCCCTTGTGCACCAAATATGCATCTGAGTCATTGTATCAGAAAGGGTGCTCTTGCAGGGATGGACACCCCCGTGTCTCCACTCAGTTTACACACTTGCCTCCAGGTGCAAAATGCAGCTTCATCTGTGCAGAAACCAGAAACCCTGCCTGTGAGTTCTGCCTCTCTGGCTAGAAGTGGAGATGCAGAGAGAGAGAGGCCTTCACTCTTCCAGAGCCCTGTTGGGGTGCCTTAGCTTGTCTCTATCCTTTGTCTTGCTCTGAAGATGCTAGGACCTCAAGGACATGTCAGTGTGCATGTAAGGTCAGTTTTGCAATGTCAAAGGCAGGACAGAAAGAAGGCTGTCCCAGCTAGTCAAGGAGAAACAATCATACTAATAAAACATTTTTAAAGATTAAAATCCTGGCTACCATCTGGTAAACACTTGCTGCATGTTAAACATTCTCCATGTACTACCTCCCCCCAAACACTGTGAAGAAGGTTTTATGGTTATTTGAATGCAGGCTTATTTGAGGAAAAAAAACGCAATAATCATTCTAATCCTTAATGTAATTACCTCCCAATTCAGGCAGAGCTGAATCAACCCACCCCACCAGGTAGTATACGAGAAACTTCATGCATGGGGACAACTTTGGCCTTTAACATGGCCCACAAGCTGCCTGGGCTGCTTTTGCGTCAGCTCCTGAGCTGCCAGGTAGCTCAGTGTTTTTGCTGGATAATTACGATAAAAGACCTGATTGTCTGTCCTGCTCATTTTTTCCCCCTTTCCTCTATTTACTATAATCAGGAAGTCATGTTTTTCATTGTACTCCTCTGCTGACTGAAGATTAGCCAGAAACAATTGGAGCCTTTTTCCACATTCATGCAATGGGGACAGGATTGAGAGGTGGCCTGACTTCCTGGGTCTCATCTGCTCTCTTCTATATCTGTATCTTATCTGACAAAAGCATCAACCATAACAGCAGCAACCAACATGGCCTTCACGGAGTAAATGACTGTGGTTGCTCTCCCTTATCTGGGAAATGGTGAGAAAAAGTTGCCATCTGCTCCCCTGAGATTTGCTGTGGTGTGGTACAATTAACAGTCTGCCCCATCCTAAAAAACAATAGAATAAATTAAAAAAGGACTTGTTTTCTGCTCTTACTCAGTAGGCAGGACACATTTTGCAAAGGGAAATGAATAAGATAGACCATATCTCTTTGATGATTGGAGGTCCAGGTTAATTATGATATAATTAAGCAAATAGCAAACAAAAATGTTCCAAACGTGCTTTCTTTCCTTTCAGGGAAAGAATCGCAATTATCTGGCCTACTTTGTGCTACCTGAACGTTTCTGACAACCTTCCAGAGCCCCAGGAAACAGTGTGCCTCCATGCTCTAGGCCACAGACAGGGGTGAAGAGAACATTCTGATCCACTCCTCTAGCTCTGCCTTAGAAACCCAAGCTCTGCACTCCTGGGCTCCTGGCATGGGAAACTAGCAATCGTCTGCCAAAAGCATTGGCCAAAATCTGTTCTATTTCAGTTCAGTTCTTCTCTTTTCAGGTTATATTCTTAGAGGTGCCTGCTGATTCCCACATTACCCCTAAGATTCACTCACTGCCATGGTCTGAATGTGTGTATTGTCCCAAAATTCATAGGTGGAAATTTAATCCCCAATGTGATAGTATTAAGAGGTGGGACTTTGGGGAAGTAAGGATGGAGCCCTCATGAGTGGCATTAGAACCTTATGAAGATACTGCAGGGAGATAACTAGCCCTTCCATCTCTGCTGCCCTGTGAAAACATGGGGTGTGACCCTTTTGACCTGCCATGTGAGGACTTAGCAAGGAGGTGCCATCTTGGAAGCAGAGAACAACCCTTACCAGACACCAAATCCTGATCTTGGACTTCCCAGACTTCAGAAATATGAGAAACAAATGTCTATCGTTTGTAAATTATCTTATTGTCTAAGTTATCTTGTTATAGCACCTGGAATGGACTAAGACACATGTTGTCAAAATATTCATGGAGTAAGAGTGAAGATACCATCAGAGAGAGCTGATGCATGGAAATGGAACCATTGATCTTAATTGAAGCTGCAGAATGCACTGTTTTAATCTATAGAAAATGCTCTTGCTTCAAGCTTGGAGGGAAGCTATGATCCACTTTTCTTTTTTGCCTAAAGGGAAGTAAGGGTCCATGTTTATGGACTAAGAGATCTAGGTTCTAACCTTTCTCTTCCTGACATTTATAGTAGCCTTTGGCAAAATACTTAAACTTTCCTTGTTCCAGGTGAAGAGAAAGTGCAGAGAACAGTCTTATTAACTTGCCCAGTGTAATGTTAGAAAAAGTAGATAATGATGACTATAAAGGTCTTTAAGAGTATATAATGCTATGTGGATCCTTTTATCAAAACCTACTCTGGGTTTTTAGAATTCTTTTTGGAAATTAGTCCTGTGAAATATGCCTTTCTGGATCCATACTTAATTCTAATTCCGTTTCCTTTTCTTCTAACTATTACAATCTACAATTTGAAGCTGTTCTGTCATTAAAACAAAACAAAACAAAACCCTACTTTAGGAGGTGGTCAACTATGGAAGTTGTACTGTATTTGTTTTAAAGATTAGGGAAGGGAGAATGAATACCATGGTACTTGGCTCCATATTTAAATTTTATTTCCAATATAAATATTTTGCCTTAACATATCCAGTTCGTTCCTTCCTCTTTTTTTGCGCAAAATTCATTTTTTCACCTTCTAACTTCTTAAACTAAATCAAAAGCTCATTCATCCTCTTGTTTTAATATTTCAGCTCTTCTTTCTTGTCTTCACTCTGTTTGAGATAATGTTTACAGCATCTGTCTGCACCACCTGAATTCCAGATGTACCATTTATTTCCTGGGGGGCACAGTCATTCTTCAAAGGCAAGAGATGCAAGAATGGGCTCATGTCAAATGACACGTTGACTTTTCCCTGAGATGTGGGGAATGGAATCAGATTTTGTGTCTTAGAGTGCTAACTTAGGGCTCTCTTCCTTTATAATTAAATCATAATTTGTAGATCAGTGAAAATGTGTCAGCTAGCCCAAACTGGGGATCCGGAGGAGTGCTTGGTGGAAACTGCTTTAAGATTCTCCAGAGGCAGGGCACGGGGCCCAATCTTGGTGTGCTCACTGGAACTGGAGCTGTGGGGATATTTGCTGAAATTTGGCATTCAGAACTAAAGAAATTTACCTATAGTCTGCACCCCATTGGCTAGAATTATTACTACAATAGTTCTTCATTTGCACTACTTTTTCCCTAGGAAAAATTGGAGCTTGTAAGGCAGTGAATCTATCTTTACTCCTTCCCAGATGACTGGTTCTAAAGGCCTTCTATTCTGTCCTTATTGAAAGTCTCCTTTCTGTAGCTCACAATAGTTGGGCAGAGCCCAGTGATGCTTTGGGTCGCAGAAATTGGACTTTGGAGGTGGAGGGTGGAAGCCCTAAAGCCTTCTGCTCCAGTTTCTGTAGAAACTAGTCAGGGTGGTCCCTGCCACAGGGTGTCTGAAAGCCACAGATACTTTGAGAATCCCATCATGTAACAAATACCACTCTGCAATAGTTTTTACAGGCATAATTTACTTCATTTCTTTGGATGGCTTTGGCCAACGCTTTCTAATTCCCTGGTGTGAGCCTCTCCCTTTACATGGATTCTTTGTTCATTGCTTTCAGACTTGATGGAAAATGAGGACTGATTCATGCCAGTGAAGTTACAGATTCTGAACAGGTGGTTTAAGATAATTTATTATATTTATTACAGTTTATATATTTACATTTAATTTATTACAATTCATTAAGTGTATTATTCCTAAAGGATTAGGAGACAGTTTAGTCCCAACTAGAGAGTTGTAATTAAAAAAGAGCACGGAGTTGACAGTCAGAGGCCTAGAGTTCCATCAGTTCTACAAACTTTTCTGAGCTATGATTTCCTAGTTGGTAAAATCAAAGGACTGGATCAGCTGCTCTGGAAGTTTTTCTGGGTTGAGAAATTCTCTGAGCCTATTCTGTAAAAAAAATAGAACATTGCTCTGTCTGTCAGTAATGATTATGTAGTAATGGTGGGAAGGAATTTTATTTGCAGGAAGGTTGTTAGTAATATCATAAGAAAAGGAAAAGCACAGGAGGGAAAAGAAAAAAGATGACCATTTACCAAACTTCTGCAGTGTGCTAAGGAAATTCACAAACATTATCTCATCGAATAATTTCCAGGATTTCCTCCTCCTCCTCCTCCTCCTTCTTCTTTTTATTGTTGGGGATTCATTGAGGGCACACAGAACCAGGCTACAATGATTGTTTTTGTTAGATAAGGACCCTCTTATATTTGTGTCCTGCCCCCAAAAGGTGTACCACACCCCTTAACCCCCCACCCCCTCCCTCCTTCCCTTTTTCAGCTCTCCCCATCCCCCAATATGACTTTATACTGAGATAACCCCAAAGACTCAACCACAAGACTCCTGGAAGTGATCAAAAAATACAGTAATGCCTCAGGATATAAAATCAATGTCCACAAATCAGTAGCCTTTATATATGCCAATAACAGCCAAGATGAGAAGGAAATCAAGGACACAATACCCTTCTCAGTAGCTCCAAAGAAAATGAAATACCTAGGAATACACCTCACAAAAAAGGTGAATGACCTTTATAAAGAAAACTATGAACTCCCAAGAAAGGAAATAGTAGAGGATATTAACAAATGGAAGAACATACCATGCTCATGGCTAGGAAGAATCAACATTGTTAAAATGTCTAGACTTCCCAAAATAATCTACAGATTCAATGCCATCCCTATTAAAATACCCACATTGTACTTTCAAGACTTGGAAAACATAATTTTTCATTTCATATGGAACCAACCCCCCTACCCCCGTGTAGCCAAGGCAATTCTTAGTAGTAAAAACAAAGCTGGGGGCATCAGCCTACCAGACTTTAGGCTGTACTACAAGGCCATAGTGATCAAAACAGCATAGTATTGGCACAAAAATAGAGACATAGACATTTGGAACCGAATAGGATTTCCTTCTTCAGAGAAAGAGGCCATTGTGACTCCCTGGCCCCCAGGCTGTGGTGAGAGAAACATTGACTGAGTGCTTTCTATGTGCTGGGCACTCTTCTAAGCACTTTACACATACTGATGCAATTAATTACAATTCTCAATTACAGATGTGGAAACAGAGGCACAGAGTGGTTAAGTAACTTGCTCAAGGCCATCCATTTAAGTGGCTGAGCCAAGATTCAAACTCAGATGGTCAGGATCCAAAACCTTAACTCTCCATCACATCCTCACATTGCCTCTTGCCATTTATTCACTGAGCAGATATTTGATGAGCACGAACTCTACAAAGGTATGGAATTAATCCCTTCTGAGGATTCTAAGCTGAATGGGACAAAGTTCTTATCCTTGAGAAGCTTAAAATACACATATCTATCATTTCAGAAATGTGCATGGAATGAGTGACCACATTCAATCTAAACTAGGTGGTACTTGACAACCATCTCCTTCACTCTGGATATGTTCATAATTCCATTCAAATCAGTAGACAGTGGCTGGCAAGAGGGATCCCCACTTAGGGCCCCTGCTCCAGAGGCTCCACTTTGGTTCTCCAGCCCTGCTCAAGGATTCCAGGGGCCATAGAATGAGTCCACTTGGAACCTGAATTCCAGCCCCTTCTAACCTCCCTGCTGGGTACTTGAGACCTTGAAATTCTCTTCTCCAAATGCCTAGGGCTTGAGTTAGAAGTAAGCCCCAAGAAGGCAGATTGCATCACCCAGGCTCAGACTCCCAGCCAGAGGAACAGCCAGGGCAGCTATCTGTGAGAGGGTAGTGTGGATAGAGCTTGGACTTGTGGTCCCACAGGGACACATGCTCACAAGGACCCTTGGGGGGCAGGATTTCTGTGGGGGTGGAAAGAGAAGTGGGTAGCCCATCTCTGCCTGTTCTAACATGATCAGTGCAAAATTTCAAAGATTCAGAGAATTGCACATTAGAACTTGGCCTTTCGGCTCGGCGCCTATAGCTCAACCGGCTAAGGCGCCAGCCACGTACACCTAAGGTGGCGGGTTCGAATCCCCAGCCCGGACCCGCCAAACAACAATGATGGCTGCAACCAAAAAATAGCCGGGCGTTGTGGCGGGTGCCTG
>CAUYTI010070223.1:0-14812 GCA_963575145.1 Galago senegalensis
GGTCCCAGCTACTTGGGAGGCAGAGGCAAGAGACTCGCTTGAGCCCAGGAAGTTGGAGGTTGCTGTGAGCTGTAATGCCACGGCACTCTACCCAGGGGGACAGCTTGAGGCTCTGTCTCAAAAAAAAAAAAAAAAAAAAAGCAGACATCTGAGAAAATAAAAGTCACATAAACAAGGGCCACATTTATTTTGATTTTTCTCATTATAAAAGCAGTATATGAGTTCATTTTGAGGATTTGTAATTATAAGAATTCATAAGGAAGAAGATTTTAAAAATCACTCAGAGTTAACTATATTAACACTTTTTGCATGTATTTATCTATTGCTGCTATGCATGCATTTTATGTTATGTAACTTTTAAAATTAGACTAATTGTTTTATACTTGATTTTTTAACTTAATCATAAAAATAATAAGCAAGATTAAATTGAATCTTATTCTTTTTTCTTTTATGTCTTGTATGCATATGGTAATTAGAAAAGCGCAAGGCTTTGGTTCAACTTCTAAAAGTAATCCACAAGAAAAATAGATGAAATTCTAAAAATACTTTTATTGCCTAAAATAGTATCTCTGTGACTACCACATCAGTTCTAAGACAAGGTCGTTCTAAGACAAGGTCATTCTAAGGAACTTCCTAAGTCATTTGTGCTGATTTGTGTTTTTTTGTTAGATAATGCTTGTACCTGTAGCTCTCCCAGGGTATTTTTTAAGCAACTGTATCTCTGTTTAATAGGCTGAAATGGAATTAATGTAAACTTTGTTCAATTCATCATCTTTAAATTATGTCACTTCTTTACCAAACTGAATTGCTATAGGAAATGGAATTTTTAATTAGTTTTATAAACTAAGTAATGGAAACAACACCAAGATAGAATCTTAATTACCTGATATATTGAATTTACTCTGTAGAACATTTCCTTTTTTATAAGGAATCTTTTATTATACCTGGAAATAGAATAAATGTAACATTGAATATGAACTATTATCAAGAGGCATCTCTTTAATTTAAAAGCCACATTTTATCTTTTGGGCTGTGAATTTTAGTTTAAATTCATATCTATATTACAATTTATTGCCCATAATATTCACATAGAACACTTATTTCCGTGAAGTTTTTCATTGCATATTGAACCTTAAAAATGTTTGTCAGTTTGAAAAGTATAATTAAGCATATTGAAGCAGTCCAGTTTCAATATTGTTGTTATGCATGTATATAAACAAATGAATGCTTTCTGATACATTTTTATCATAATAAACTCTCATATATACATATATATAGTCAGACACACACACAGAATATAGAAGGCATTCTTAACCTTTCTGCATAGGCGGCTTTGGTATTCTGATGCAGTCTTTAACCCCTCTCAGAATAATGGTTTAAGCACATAAAACAATACAAATAGGACTAAATGAAAACAATTACATTGAAATACAGTTTTGTGCATTTACTATAGATTATGAACCCTGCAGCAAGATTCTGAATAGCCCTTTAGTTAAACTATAAAAAAAAGAAAAAAAAAAGCCTAAACAGAGCAGTTTCTTAAACACTCAAGAACCAGGCTGATGGTGGGGCAGGGTGGCTCAAACCGGTAATCCCAGAATTCTGGAAGGCTAAGGCAAGTGAATCACCTGAGCTCAGGTATTGGAGACAAGCTTGAGCTGGAGGGAGACCCTGTCTCTAAAAATAGCCAGGCATTGTGGCAGGCGCCTATAGTCTCAGTTACTTGGTAGGCTGAGGCAAGAGAATAGCTTAGCCCAGAAGTTTGAGGTTGCTATGAGTTATGATGCCACAGCACACTAACCAGGGTGAAAAAAAAAATGAACCTAGCTGAGATCCTTTCATTAGACACATGTGCAGTGAAGCCCTTGGACTGTTCCTTGTAGGTATGTGTTATTTTTCCTTTAAATCCAGAACTAAGAATTATTATCAATTTAGTAATAAGCATATGAAAATGAGACTTGGAGAAGACAGGTTTTATTGCAGTTTATATACATTCTTCTGTCACCTTGCAGAACTATGAATTTTGGGATCAGTATTCATGTCAACTTTGAGTATTTTGGCACACTACAACTTAGAGGTATGAGTTTAGTCTAAAAGAAGAAATGAGTGAAAAACTACAAGGAGTGAGCTCAACAGAGACGCAATTGAAAAATAAGATATGATGGGGAAAAAAAAAACAACAGCTCCACAAAACTACAAAACTGAAAGTCTTAGGGAGAAAAACAAGGAAAGGAAGGACTTAACCATCAGTGAGCAATTCACTTTCCCTAATTTCACACACTGTGGAATATTTAGAAATTACATTTTACCTTTTGTGTGGTACCACATAGCTTATATCATTATAATGTTATCTTACCTATTTAAAATTTTTAAAACAATGGTTGAGTTTTATATTTGAAGTCTCTTATTATATTTTTCTCATTAAATGGATATTACATTCCCCTTATTTTCTTCCCCTTCCTTTTTTTCAAGGGAGAATTAAGGTCTGAATTAAAGAAAATAGATGTTACTGTGCAGACATGTTTTAGAAATGTGACTGTAGGACATGAGTGTCAGTAGGTGCTAGTGTGGGGCTTGACTGACTCCATCTTGTACGTGAGTTATCACTTTTCAGCCCCCACTGCTCCTCCCCTCACATATTGTTACAGGCCCCTGAGGACGCACACCCTGCAGAAACAGAAAGAGAAGTTTAGAGCTGCAAAACCTAGAAACCCCCAGTCTGGATGCAACATCTGCTTTTCTTAAAGGCCCTTTTGTGCCTACTTACCCTCTCCCTATAGACCAGTGGTTCTCAACCTTCCTAATGTCACAGCCTTTTAACACAGTTCCTGTGGATCGTGACCCACAGGTTGAGAACCCTGCTATAGACTCTAATCTGGCAAGTCTCACTTCTGTAACAGTTTTGCTTTTAGAAAACTCCTCCCCTCAAAAGCACAAGTTAAAAACCCTGGTCCCCTGCTTCTCTGAACTGAGAGATTTTGGGGGGTATGAACCCCCTGTTGGTGCTGGCTAATAAAGGACCCTAAAGCTCAATTGGACTCAGTGTGCTGGTGGAATTTTGTATAATTCCACTCAAGTTCAGGTATAACACTAGTTTCACACTTGCAGAATTTGCTTTTCCTCCCTGACCTCTCCCTTTGTGCTCCTCTGTGCTCCTTCTTTGACCTGTACAGACTGAACCTACTCAGCACTCTCTCTCCAGAGTTCCTTGGTATGTGTCAGACATCTCTTTGCTTGTGCATTTGCTTGATTTTATATTGATTTTTTTCTCCATGATTTATGGATTTCATTAGCTCAGAATAGACAACAAAATCCTTCATATTATTAAAACAGATGGGATGTTATGCTTAAAGCTTAATTATGACAAGTACTCAGTTGTTTTTAAAAGCACTGTTAAAAACAGCAGTTAATTACCATAAAGCCCACAAACTGTGAAAGAGGAACATCAAACCCCTGTCTGAATCCTGACTCTGCTAAATCCCCTTGACAGAGACTCCTCAGTCTCTTGCACATGCAGAGTGGCCAGGGAAGAATGTCTACATCTTCTCAGATAGGCAGGGTGGGTGGGAGGCTAGCTGCTGAGTACTCCTAATGTCAGAAAGCTTTTGAAGCCAAAGAGAAAATTAGATCCATTTTTACTTTTAAGCACAAGGAAGAAAATTGCTCTTATGGGCAGGGAACATATTGTCTCTGTGCTTTATGTATTGTTATATCATAAGGACGTAATTATCACTAAAACTCTTTGGAGAAAAACTTCATAGCATGTTGAAGTGAAGACTGTTGTGGTTTTTCAGCTTTACTTTTTGGCATCTTTGCTTTAGGCTGTGGCTATTTTAAATATTTACACACATTTAAACAAGGAGAAAGTGATAAGAAACTCACATAATGTGCTATATGTGGTCTGAGAGGGCAGAGATTAATTCAGAAACTTATGATTAAGAGAAAATAGCTTAGCATTTTTCCAGAAGTTTTTCCCCCTGTAACTGAGATTCTAACAATGTGGTTTTCAAAAGAATAAAAATTGTAACTTAAGCTGCTTAAACCCTGCTTTGTTTGTACATAATTAGCTGCAACCTTTGTGTTTATCATTCTCAAAATGGAGAAATTCTTTACATGCTCTTCTTTGTGGGACTTCTTAGGTAGCCTATCACAGAGAGAAATATCCATATATAAGTGGATCAAAGCATGGGTTTAAAAAAGCAAAGAGAAATAAAAAGTGATTTACTGGATCTGGCACCCTATTTAACATTTCAGGATCAAACCAATACCAAATTCCTAGGGCATAATAGGGAGTCCAGCAGACAGCAAATGAGGTGGCAAATGCAACTGTCATCTTCAGGGTCCTCAGCCGTGCTCTGGGTATGTTGTTCTTGGATTGATTCCACTGTAGTTCTGTTAGATAGAAAAAAGAGTAGGTGTTTAAAGACCAGTTTTTGGTGGCTCACGCCTGTAATCCCACCATTCTGGGAAGCCGAGGTGGGTGGATTGCCTGAACTCACAGATTCAAGACCAGCTTGAGCAAGAGCGAAACCTTGGCGCTAAAAATAGCTGGGCACTGTGGCAGGTGCCTGTAATCCCAGGTACTTGGGAGGCAGAGGCAAGAGAATTGCTTAAGCCCAAGAGTTTGAGGTTGCTGTGAGCTGTGACACCACAGCCCTCTACTGAGGGTGAACAAGTGAGACTTTGTTTCAAAGAAAAAAAAAAGAAAGAAAGAAAAAAATTAATAAATAATGATCAGTTTTCTCACAAAACCAAAATGAACAAAAAGGAAGAGAGCATCACTAATTCAACCTGATGAATACAATATGGGAGAAGATTGTCAATATTTTTAATAATGATAATTTGTTTGCAAAGCATGTTTTTATACCAAAAGTTTGCCAGTATATGAGATAATGAATAGGAAAGTTTGAAGATTGTAGTGCTGTTAATGTTAAATTTCTAATCTGGATCTGAATAAGGGATATTCAAACTCTTCAAATATAAATTTAAGAGAGTAGGCTGAGATCAAGCTGAGTTGAATTCTGATTTCAAAATAGAATCATGTTCCTTGAATGTCTCTACTATTCAGAATGATAGGAATTGTGCATTGATGGAAGTGTGCTGCCCTGAACTGTCCACCTCTACTCTGCCTTTCTATAATGTCTGAAGCAGTTTCACTTTCGATGTTAATACATCCTTTACAGTTCTAGGTTACTTTTCTTGTGAAGAAATTTATTGAAAATTGATGGAATTGGCTCAGCGCCCATAGCACAGTGGTTATAGTGCTGGGCACATACACGGAGGCTGGCAGGTTTGAACCTGACCTAGTTCAGGTAAACAACAATGATGACAACACAGCTCAATAAGCAATAGCCAGGCATTGTGGCGGGTGCCTGTAGTTTCAGCTACTTGGGAGGCTGAGGCAAGAAAATCGCTTAAGCCCAAGAGTTTTAAATTTCTGTGAGCTGTGATGCCACATCACTCTACCAAAGGTGACATAGTAAGACTCTGTCTCAAAAAAAAATAAATAAATAAAAAAGAAAGAAAAGAAAAGAAAGAAAGAAAGAAAATTAATGGAATTGCTGGCTTTAACAAGTTGCCTACGTGAAGTTTACGACTTTGTTCTTAAAGACAAAAAAGTGCAATTTTAAAGTGCTCAAAATTTGTTCTTGTATTTCATAATCCAGAACTGCTATTTTGAAATGAGAAATACTCTTCATATATATTTCTTGAGAGAAACAGATTATGCTATTCAGAAATAGTCATTTGCCAATTTCTTATTCATTGATCACCAAAGAATGAAACTATGGAGGAAAACATTTACATGTCTCATGTTTTCATTATAAAATTAATTTTTAACAAGAAAGGTTAATATAAGTAATTTATCAACTACAGCTTGGTTATGAATTTTTTGGTCAGACAAAGCTAATTACCATTTGCTATGTGCCTTGCTACAGGCCTTGCTCTTTTCACACGCTATTTCATTTACTCTTCAATATTTGTAAACTTTAGTGACATATAAGTCATAAAGCAATCAGAGTGAACACGTTTTTTAAAAAGCATCTTGGCTCAGCACAGTGGCTAACTATGAAAAAATATAAAGAGACCCACCACATGCTATGCTTCTCCCTCTTTTGAAATGTCATCATACTTGATTCTTAGTTCACTGTTTACTCTCTAAATTTTCTGCTGAACTGTAGACTCCATGAAAGCAGGACAGATGCTCAGCTTGCCATATTCATCACGGAACCTCAACCTGGCAGTTTCCAGCCATATTGTATATTCAGTACATATTAGTTGACTAAATATAAAATTAAGTAAATAAATATGTTAATAATATTTAAATACTACTCATTGCCTCTACTCATTGTTTTTGTGCTCCTGCACTGCTCATATTTTTTCAGGTGAATGCCTATTTGAAATTCATCTTCTTATCTCAGGGCCCTTCGTTCTTACATATCTCAAATAGAACAGAATCTCTCTGGGAGGAGATTTGGAAGGCAAATTGTTTTTGCTGCATATTTTTCAGGATATATTAAATACCATTTTTGTTGGCAGGTGGAAACTTCCCAGGTCCCTACTGTATAGCTTCACAAGGAACACTTCCTTTTGATAGCATTCCCTGAGTGTTCACACCTTGATAATTAACACAACAGCCCCGTGAAGTTACACCAGATGTAACTTGTGCACTGTGTTACTGACAACATGACTTTTGAATGTCAGGCCAATATAACCATGCTTGCTTTATGAGTTTGTAAGTTTTAGTTTTGGGGTATGCAATAGATTACTGAAACAAAAAAGGAACATTCATATCTGTAAGGTATTGGATGAAATGATCAGTTACATATTCAACAATATTTCACACACTAATCCACACACAAATGTGCATAGTTTATGCTGAACAAGCATAGAATATTTGAATGTGAAAAAAAACAGCTTATCTCTAACAAGTTTACTGGGTTAACCCAGCAGGAGCAATTTGCCAAAGCTTATCTTGGGTTTTATTGGAGTAATTGTCCTTTCTGTCTTAGTTCCAGGGTGCAAATATATCTCCCTATTATTAGGAGATAATAAATTACCTCAACTCTAGATGAAGAGTGATGTAGTATAATTAAAGTATTTTTTTACCTCATATGGTGATTCCAAATATTAAATGAGCCAATATATGTAAACTTTTTAGTACAGTAACTGGCACATAGTAATCGCCACTCTGTTGAGAGTACACTGTTTAAAATAGCCCACAATTACCACTCTGAGGAATACATACTGTGGGGGTCTCGATGAAGGACTCGTGTCAGGGCGAAGATGATTTTTGCATTGCAGATCAGCATAATGATAAGAGGGATGATGAAGAGGAAGCTGAAGGTGAAAAAGTTATAAAAGGCTTGATGCCACCATTTTGGGAAACTGCCATGTGTTACACATTGAGAGAAAACTTTTGTCTGGCCAGAGCTGTCTCCTAGATGGATCATCCTAAAGACGTATAACTGTATGAAAAAACAAAAAAGTTATGTTACTTTTTTCCAAACACTATTTGAAAATTTTCTCTCTGGTATTTGGTGAGCCTTCTAAACATGTTGTTGCCTAAAACAATTTCTAAACTCCTTCCCATTTGCCATTTCTATGAGAAATTATAAGTGGATGTTTACTAAAATATGTTTAGTGTACATTGACAACTGTGTATGTGTATACCATACTGTGTGTGTGTACACCATACTGTGTGTACATACACTATACTGTGTGCATACTATACTCTGTGTGTGTACAGTATAGTGTGTGTGTATACTATACTTTGTAAGTGTCCACTATACTGTGTGTGTGTGCAGCAGAACCTCTATAGCTGCCCTCCTCCCTACATTGACTACCTCATTAAGTTGACCTAAATGTCATAGACTGGCCATGCACATATGTATGTGTCAGACCAGTAGGCCTTGTTCCTTAGGGTGACCACCTCCTATGTTGACCAGTTAGTTACAGTATCCTGGGACAGGGGCTCCACTACTTTTGTGTGTGTGTGTGCACATGTATTTCCAACTCTGCCTGTGGAGAGAGACTGGGCACAACACCAGCTTACTGGCCATGAGCTCACCTAGCACCCTGCCCTGGATCTTGGTTTCTAAACACCATTTTCTACTAAAAAGAATCAGGGGTCACTATAGAAGTGGGTGATGTCAAGGTGAGGGAGCAACATACAATATTTGCTTAAACCCTTTTTGTGCCAAAAAGTCAGGCTGTGCTCAAGGAATTGTGGAGCACATTAAAAGATCAAAGAATCAGTTGGGAAGAGCTCCCACTGGCCAAATCTGGGTCAATTCAAGCATCAGAATACAAAAGAACTGATCAAAAAGAATGACAAGCTACTGACTAAAGAAGCTACTGAGCCTACTGATGTAAATTATAAAACAAGTAAATGATGAGAGAAAAAAGCTCTTCCTTACTGTAGACTGCCAACTAATAAATGTGAAAGGAAAATGGAATCAGTGGTAAACATCTGGTAATCACCATAACAAGTGATTCAGGCAAGAATCATCAACAGATGGTAAAAATATTGTGTGAATATTCTAGAAGAACAGAATATTTACAAAATTTCAAAGTATCAGCCTCAGGATACTTATTATAAAAGGTAAAATAGGGCTGGGTGTGGTGGCTTACACCTGTAATCCTAGCACTCTGGGAGGCTGAGGTGGGTGGATTGCCCTGAGCTCACAGGTTCAAGACCAGCCAGAGCAAGAGTGACACCTCATCTCTAAAACGTCTACAGGTGTTGTGGTGAGTGCCTGTAGTCCATGCTACTGGGAAGGCTGAGGCAAGAGAATTGCTTGATCCAAGGGTTGGAGATTGCTGTGAGCTATGATGCCACTGCACTCTACCGAGGGTGATAAAGTGAAATTCTGTCTCAAAATAAAAAAGAGTAAAATAATAACTTATAATAGAGAAATATCCAAATAATTAAGTTAACATTGCTAACAACAGGACCGATTAACAGCATCTGCCTCCTTACATAATGCAGGAAGGACTCAGCATCACTACTTTGGTATTTCTGCTTAAAGTGCATAACCAAAATCTAACTAGAGAAAACACCCAGTAAACCCAAGCTGAAGAGCATCCTACAAAATGACTAGCTGGTACTCTTCAAAAATGTCAACAACATAAAACAAACAAAAGCCTGAGGAATGGTTCCAGCTTAAAGGAGACTAAAGAGGTATGCAACAAAATCCACCACATGACACTGCATTGTTCTTCAATTACAGGGCAAAAATTAAATTGAGATAACTAGTGAGATCTGAATAGTGTATATACCTTAAATAATAGTATTGTACCAAGACTAATTTTTTAATTTTTATACTCATACTGTGGCAAATGTGTGAGAAGTCTTAAACACTTTAAATTATTGAGGGATAGGGAGATATCATGTCTACAACTCACTTTTAAACAATTAAGAAAATGCATACAAGATAGGATAAAATAAATAAATGTAGTAAAACGTTAATATAGTTGCTCACCAACACTCTTGAACATAGACTTTGCCCTCACCCATTTCCCCCTGCTGTCATATGGGTTCCACAAAAGTCTCCATACAGAGGGAAAATGGGACAATGTAGTT
Organism: Galago senegalensis; assembly: GCA_963575145.1. NCBI lineage: Eukaryota > Metazoa > Chordata > Mammalia > Primates > Galagidae > Galago > Galago senegalensis. The sequence continues at coordinate 9,584 of CAUYTI010070223.1, forward strand.
AATGTCCTTTATTTACAAAATGTTCATTATAAAAGTCTAACAAAATACTTACAATATCTATAGGTTGGTCACCTCTTTGTACATGAAGTTTTCTCTCCCACTCATGGTGGACATATTCCAAAATATCTGTTGGTACAATTTTTCCTATTATGGTGACTTTTTGGCCCTCTACTTGGGAAAATCTGAGTGAAAGGTATCTAAGAAATCTTTGTAACTTTTCTGAGTGTGAGATTATGTTTTAAAAAGCCTTTTATTCTGCAATTTTTAAAACATAAATTGAATCAAATATTAAGAAAATATTGGAAGTACTTTTCAAAAATGAACTCTAATGGACATTTATTAATTCTTTCCCCATTAATCAAGGACATTTCTTACCTAGTCATCTCCAGTCTTTTCCACTGAGAAATTTTATTTTACTGAGAAACATTATTAAAATGAAATAAGAAAAGTCGAACATTTTAAAATTGATAGCAAGTAAATTCAAACAAAAATGTCACAAATTTATTTTAAGCAAATGAGAGGTTATGTTGATTTTTTTAAAGTTTTGATTGAATTTAGAAATTTTAATTTTATTATAGATATGAGAAATATAATTTTTTATACTTTACAATCAGAACAAGAAAACACTTTATAGTATTCTTTTTTTTGTTCTTTTTAAAGGCCCATTCCACTTCCTTTCTATCACCTCAAAAAGGAAAAAAAACCTGGACCTGTTAAAACAATAAAAAGTTGACTTTTACTTTCAATTTTTTTTCATTTTCAGGGAGAAGAAAGAAATTTTTAATTAATTTATTAGGGATCATCTCATAAATAATCTTATCATTGATCTTAAAGTCAAACCCAAATAAGAACATTCAATTAATTTTATTTTGTGAATCAGATGAACTTTTTTTCATGTTATAAAGTGAGCCTTTCAGTTTTCCAAAATTCTTTGCAACCTGATTTTACTTAAAGTTCAGTTCTGAATTAGACCCAACAGTTATTGTGAGTTGAAGTCTTCAGAAGAGTGACCTTACATGGAGCCTAACATCTCCTGCTCTAAAGTCTGGGTTGGTTCCTTCCCCAGTTGGACTTGGAACCAGGTGACCTGCGTTTGACTTTCTGCTCTGCACTTGGGCACATTTTCACTATAATATTTCATGTTTTCAAGCCATAATGATGAAACTTTTAATGAGCAGTGACTTTGAAATATATTAATAGTACTATAATTTGAGTTAATAATTATCATTTTTATTTTAAACAAAAGCTTATTTTTTTTAAACAACTCTTTGGTAAAAATGACACTACCAGGTGTCCTCTGTCATGAAAGATGGACCAGATATTTTTTTCTATCAGATAATTTAATACTTGGTAGTGGAGACATAAAATGTGTGTGATCCCTGTAATACAAGCTGGATTGACAAACTTTAAAACAGAGGTATACCACACAGTAGGGAGCATGCAGATTCAGAACCTTACTTTAGTTTTTGCTCTGAAGCAATCCCATTGCTTTAGTTTCCATTCAGTTTATTTTGTGCTCCAAGGGATGTTCATTTTCATGATTAATATGGAGATCCTCTTTACTGTCTGGTTCCTTTGTCCTTGGATTGTATTTCTGTATGTTTAACTTCTCTTATCCTTGGCCCCTGTCTCATCAGTGTTTGCTTTACTTTTCCATAAACAAGAAGTTCTGTTTTCCTTCCTCACAGTCAGTTGCAGATGCAATTCCTTCTAGAATAAAGTCTCTAACCCTCACCTTACCCCACACTAATTATACCATTACCTAATGTTTTTCAGAGGTAATTATTTTCAGATGGTGTGCTTCAGTTTCCTTATCTATAAATGAAGGTAATAATAGTATCTACCTTTAGGGCAGTTATGACAATTAAATGCCGTAATACACACAAAAGCTCCTGGAATAGTGCCCAGCACACAGCACTGTATAAATCTTACCTATTAATAAAAAATTGAGGATATATACACCTCCTACATGTATCCATATATATTCATTTATATTTTCATAAATGCACACTAAATATTTTTCCTGATGTCTTTTAACCATTTATCCTCACTTTGAGAGTTTTCCCTTCCTTTTCCTTCTCCAGCCTTGTATAGAAAAAAGGGAAATAGACAATATTATATTGGTGGAGAGTAGTGTTTCCAGCTACTGTTCACCATTTAATGCAGGACACTGCTGGTCAGGTCTTAACAAGGCTGGATAAGCCTACATGCTGACATCTGTATATTATTTACTCACTTCCTAGGTTACTATCATAGATAAGTTGGGAAACTGGACTCCATGGTACCGGTCAAGAACCCAGGACCCTCTGTGTACCCAGTTGAAGTGTTGACTAGCTATAAATTTAGTCCAGAGTAAGAATGCTTTGAAGATATAACTATTTTGAGGTAGGAAGATGTTGTATAGAGTTGTAACCTATAAAAATATCTGTTTAATATATACTATGAGAAGTAGTAACATTGCTGATATTTACTTTTACTGTAAGAACAAAAAATAACAAAAAGTGAGGGGGTCAAAACAATTCTTTAGGGCGATATCTCCGCTGCTCTCCAGAACTGCTGGTTTTTCTGTAAATAAAACTGTACATGTCAAATGTTGTGCAAGAACACAGTAGTGTGCAAGGAGCAGAAATAACAACAATAATGATGATTATCAATAATAGTTAAGTATATAACTGCCAGGAACCATGATGAATGCTTGTACAAACATTTCATGTAATGTTCTGAACATCTTTATAAATTATGTCAATTATAATCCTTAATTCACAATGAAAAAAAACAAATTATATAATACCCAAATTATATAATACCCAATTATATAATACTAAAACAATTATATTGTTTTAGTGACAGATTATTTACTGAACTTGAATTGCTTGCCTAGTTCAGCAGAGCACTCTGCACCAAGTTCTCCACTGTTAAGGACACTCTGCAAGTCTGAAGATCACAATTTTTTTTTTTTGAGACAGGGCCTCAAGCTGTCCTCAAGCACTGGGTAGAGTGCTGAGGCATCACAGCTCACAGCAACCTCCAACTCCTGGGCTCAGCGAGTCTCCTGCCTCAGCCTCCCAAGTAGCTGGGACTATAGACGCCCACCACAATGCCTGGCTATTTTTTTTTTTTTTTTGATGCAGCCATCATTGATGTTTTGTGGGCCTGGGCTGGATTCGAACCTGCCACCTTAAGTGTATGTGGCTGGTGCCTTAGCCACTTGAGCCACAGGCACCAAGCCTTTTTTTTTTTTTTTTTTTTGAGACAGTCTCACTATGTTGCTGTCAGTAGAGGGATGTGGTATCACAGCTCATAGCAACCTCAAACTCTTGGGCTTAAGCGATTCTTTTTCCTCAGCCTCTTGAGTAGATGGAACTACAGGAGCCCGCCACAATGCCGGGCTATTTTTTTGTTGCAGTTGCAGTTTTTGTCACTGTTGCTTAGCTGACCTGGGCCAGGTTCAAACCTGCCAGCCTCGGTGCATGTGGCTGGGGCTGTAACCAGACACTAGGAATGGCTCACATTCCTTGTCTGCAGGCCTAGGCTAACTACAGAATTTAAAAGCTGTCAACGAGTAATCCTGCATATTAACCCAGAAAAACTAGTGATATGAACTCTTTCTGCAACAATATGCTACTCTGAAATTCCCGTGATCTTAGGTGACTCCCAGGTAATTTTTAATTACATACAGGCACATCTTATTTAGAACATATTTTCTCTTCAATTTATACATATGGTATGACCCAGAAAGTCAAACCAGAGCTCCCTCCTTCTTTTCTTTTTCTCTTCTGCCTTCCCTTCCCTCCCTCCTGCTCTCCTTCTCCCCCTTCCTTCCCAACCTAGTTTTAGAGCCGATACCTCCATGACTTGAATTATATGCTATGGCATATGTAGAATTAGGAGGATAGTTCTGTGATCTGGGAGTAGTTTGGCCAAATTACTGATCACTCAGAATGCATGCTATGATTTTGAAAAATTTGGAATAATCCACCTTTATATAAGCATTTCTTTCTGCTGTTTCTTAAAGAACTTACCATTTTCATACTCATATTTCTGAATTTTTCTTTCTTGACTTCAAAAGGAAAGAAGACAGGAAGGGAGGAAGAAGGAATTAAACATTAACTAAATGTTTGAAATTAAAGTATAAAGTTTTATACTAGATGATTTTATATATTGTAGAATTTATTCTTTACAATTACCCCTTTAAACTTAATTTAGCAATTTGTTTAGAGTCAGATAGCTGGTAGAACATGGTACTGAAACTGGAACCCAAGTCTGTCTTTGTCTGAGATTGAGGACGTCTCTATCTATACCTCATCACCAGTCAGCTTTGTCACTAAGAAGCTGTGACTCAGGCTCAGGGAAGCCCTTGGGGGGACCCATCTTCCCTTAACTGCTTTTTAAACAGAGCAGCTCTACTTATATTTGTTTCACTTATTTTGACTCCACAAAGGATTTTTTTTAATGCTATTACTACTAATAAATTTGAAAGTTTCTACCCTATGCTATGGTGAAACTTCTGAAAACACATTTATAAACTATCATAGAACTTAGCTTCTGAAGTTAAGAATCAGAAAAGTAGAAAATCTAGGTGGTCAGTTTGAAATGTGGTCATTCTGAGTTCCAGCAAAATGTCATAAATTCCCAGATTCCCAGGCCTGAGTTATGGCAACCTGTTTGTTAGGTTTTTTCCAAACGAAGTATTAATTACCCAAGTAGTAGAAAATCAGTATGTGCACTAAAGGATGAAAATTAAATTTTCCCTTTCAATGTAAATTAGCTCTACGGGAGGCACCAGTGTCAATGAGCTGGTACACAGAGTGTGGGGAAGTGTGAGACACACTCACTGCGTGTCACAGTCAGGAGATAAAATGGTCTCTCTGTCTTGTGTCCTTCTCATCAGATACACATAACCTTAGTTTTAGGGGTGAAACCTCCTTTATTCAGAGAGATAGCAAAGAACTATAACAAAAGGAAAACTGGGCTTAATAAAAAGACACAAATTCAACAGGCCAGTGACATTGGAAATGCCAACCAGTTCTTTTATTTTTCATTTATTTATTGTTTTAGTGACAGCATCTTGCTGGAGTACACTGGCACCATTATACCTCATGGTAGCTTTGAACCCTGGGCTCTAGTGATCTTCCCACCTTGGCCTCCTAAGTAGGTAAGACCAGACCATAGGAGCATACCTCCATGCACATCTATTTTTTTTTTTTCTTTCTGTTTTTGTAGAGATAG